>JAOEHV020119284.1:0-14907 GCA_025447995.2 Isaurus tuberculatus | reverse complement strand
CTTATATAAAAGTATGAAAATCAGTTGGGAGAATTTACCAATACGTCATTTGTCGTGTTTGGGGTTTAAAGGGTTAAGTTCACACTAAGTTTTGATATTTTGAACAAAATTGTCAATTTTTTCCTCGGCTCATCCGAATTTAAAAGTTTAGGATACATTACTGCCAATACTTCTTGTCTTGTCGAAGTGGCCGACTATACATTTTTCTTAGCTGAATACAACAAACTCCGCGATTTCTCAGTTAGAAACTCTTTCAATCTCTGAATAAATGATACCCTCAATATTAAATGGTCTGCAATCACTAACGAAGAGCGGTTAAAACTGTCGAACAATCATACTTTTGACTCTCGTGCCATTACAGTGTAAACGGGCGATAAACAATGAAAGGCGTAGATGACTGCTGTTGCACATTCTAAAGTCTGTAATCTTATTTTTGTCTTGATCTTTTTATGTTCATAACTTCAAAGACTCAAATGTTCATCATACACCGATAACAAGTCGCTTACCATGACAGGATAAAAGGTACCAGGAGCCTTTCTTGCTAAATGTTCCAGACCAGTATTTACATCTCCCACCTCCGAGAAATAAAAACAAACCTCTCAGTTGGTTGAAGTGTATGGCAGAATATGGCTAACAAAAGGCCAATTTTATCATGTGACAATTGTCCCTTGCTACAAAGCCGATGGTTTGTTAGTCGGTTATAAGTTAGTCAAATAAACTTTATATACCTGTTTTAAAATAGTCACTGCAGACTCTAACCATTTCTGCAGGATCTGTAGAAAAATCTTCACGCTGCATCTTTGCAAGCTATATTGGACAACGCTCACGGTTTCTTTTGTTTAATAATTTTTTTAACCGTCGCTGGTAACCGATAAAAAACTTTGATCTGATTTTTAATCAGAGCAGTTAGCCTAGATGAACCGTCGCTGGTAACCGATAAAAAACTTTGATCCTATTTTCAATCAGAGCAGTTCGCCTAGTCGAACCGTCGCTGGTAACCGATAAAAAACATAGATCCGATTTTCAATCAGAGCAGTTCGCCTAGTTGAACACAGAAAAATTTTACAGTTGCTAAAAGAGCAAAAAAAAAAAAAAAACAACAAGCAAGCAATGAACTCATAACCACTGTAAACTTCGAAGACGAAGGAAATTGTTTTTCCTCCAGTTCGAGTGGTCACCTAGTGTGACGTCCCAAGTGAAATGGGTTTATTGGCAAGCTAACTTGTATCTTGACCGTCACTTGCTTGTTGCAAGGGACACTTGTACGTTATAAAAAAAGCCTCCTTATTTCTTAACTGTTCATACTGAGTAAAGTTTCATTAGTTCGAAAGCTTCTTTCTGAAACCAACTTCTCAATATAATTGTTATGGAATAAAAATAAATGAGAAGTCATTATCAGACTGAATAAAAGCACTTTAGAGCTGTGCCATAAACAAACTCATCAAAATACGAAACCGGCTAAACTTTTTTCAAAAACATATTTAGGAATAGTTTTCTATAATAGGACTTCTGTTGTTTCAAACAACGTTACATATGCCAATTTTGGTTGGCCATTCGATTATTTAAGATTATTTAATGAAATAAGTTTAGTAATTTCCTGAAACGTAATACATTCTTACTTTTCGTAGCTGCTAAATCACAAGTCAGGCACTCCTTTTTGTTCTTCTTTAAGTCATAACTGAAAACAGACAATTTAAAAACCATGCAGTTATTTATGATAATTTTAAAAATTCTTTACTCAAGTATAAAAAAGGTTAAGAGATAATTGTTATTTATCTCAGGTAAAATGTTTCTTAAAGATGCAATAGCCTATGTTATTTTGGAATAAGTAATTCTTAATATCAACTAAAAGGATAAAACCAACATACCTTTCACATCATTTACTACTCGGGTGTAGTAAATTGTTTTACTTGTTTACTTTTTTTTTGTTCGCTGCTTCCCCATAAAGGGTTGATAGCTTTTCAGCTTAAAAATTGTCACACAGTGACTCAATTTACTAGGTTATCTGACTGGTTTTACAAAAGGTACCTCCAAATGTTTACTGGTATATAAATTCGATTCACACATATACAATTTACAACAGAGATAAATAATCACTCCTAAATAATCCGTTAAATAAATTAAAAATGGCAAACTAGTTTGGACCATCATTCATATTTTAGTTTACTCTTTGCAATTGACTTTTATTCATACTCATAACTATGTTATAAATCTATGCGTTATCAATTAAATAATGTGTGGTATCTCAAATATCCGTGTTACATTTATGAAAACTTGTATTTTCTTACAATATAATAATTGCCTAAAAAAGCAAAAGTTAAGGTTTTAGATTGTCAATTTTGTTACAGTTTTTCATCTCCTGTTTAATCTCTATTTTATAATTCTTTCGAATTCTCTTTCTCACTTTGCGTACTAATGATACAAAAAGAAAAACAGCAGGAAAGATTGTACTATTAGCTTGCAAATTTGGGAGGTCGATGCAGTGTAAAAGAATCTAGGGGTGTGTTCTTTTGGGATGATCTGGACCTGGATCAGTGATCCAAGATCATTCGGATCATGGCGCATCAAAGGAACCGATGAATCCGCTCTCGGAAAGGATTTGTCGGTTCCTTTGATGCCCCGTGATCCGAGTGATCCTGGATCATTAATTCAGATCCGGATCATCCCAAAGGAACACACCCCTAGTTACTGTTCCTGATATCCGTCTTATCTGTGGAAAATTAGGCTCAAACAACACTTTCTGCTTTCTTGGTAAAAACTGAGCTAATTGTAATAACCAAAAATTCATGAAAACTCGCCTACCTATAAATATGACGCTCTCGGGGAGATGTTTCTGCACTTCTAAAGAACCTATGGTGAACGTTGGTGGAAGCATTTATGGTTAGGGTTAAAGTCAAAGTTCTCAAACTTATAAAATTAAACGTTAAACTGTCCTTTGCATGGTATTTAAACCATTTATTACAGCTGATTGATAAAATAAAACATCAGCAAAAAGCTAAATATTTTTCCGAGCCTATTTGCTCATTGCCGGTATCTGGTTCGTGGAGCAGATGAGAGTCGCCCAGGATGGCTCTCTTAATCATCGCACATGACTTTCTTGCAAACGTTGGTACTCTATCTACCGATCGACATCGTAAGGATGGCGAAAACCTTAGCCAGTGTTACTGGAAGAAATGGCCAAACAAGATCCTCCTTGATTGAACATTAATTCATCGCAGGTTGAACTCGGCAAACGCTGGTACTTTATTCACCAACCTTGTAAGATGGAAAGTTGAGTCATGTTCGGCAGAAAAAAGGCTGCACAAAGTGTTCATATTTCGGCAGAGCCGGGGTTCGAACCCGGACCTTGTTTTTGGCAGGCAGAGATTTAACATAATGCGCCAACCACGTAGACTATGTAGACTATGTGAAAGTATAGTATAGGATAACTTCTAATCTTGCCACTCGAACCCTATACCTTAGTATAGGGTTCGAGTGGCAAGATTAGAAGTTATCGAAAGGATCAAGGGGTTGGAGAGCAATTTTTTTAAAAGAAGGGAGCATGCAGAAGGAAGCAAATTTCAAGACAAGTTTGGGCATCAAGATAATTAGAAAAACTTACACGATTTCTCTATCTTGGTCAAAGGCGAGAATAAACTGAATATCCCAGGTTCCAAACGTGATGTTGGTGACTTTTGCTTTTTGTCCTTTCTACAAAATAACCACAAGAATCAGACGATTATTTGAGGTCTTCCAAAACAGATGACTTCGGAGAATCTTAAATATATTTTGGCCGAATACAATTTCAAACGTCGAATCACACAGGAAAACATCGACTTCATCCATTATGACAGAGATTAAAAGGAGAAGATGGACCTGGATTGGACTCGTCATTAGAATGCCACCAAATGCGATACCAAAGATTGCCATTAGGTGGACACCAAATGCTGGTAAACGAAAGCGAGGAAGATCAAAGGAGACGCGGAGAAGAACCGTCGAAAGTGAAATGAAGGAAAATGGACGGACGTGGAGTCACATTGAACATGTACTAGGTCAAGTGATCAACATGAGAACGCGAACGAAACTTCATTATTGTTTAAAGTAAGGAGTTCGCTCAGTGAAAAATTCTCTGAAGAGTTAAATTAAAAGTTTAGAAATAAAATATAGTCGGTCCACGGCAACGGACAACGGACCGGCTATTAAGTGCATCCCTGGAACTTCACGTTATAACATTGCTTTAAGCTGATGTTACACGAGGTAATTTTTCGTGCAACTTGTTTCGCAACGCCATTGCGAGACAAGTTGCACCAGCCATTGCAAGCCATATTACACGACGCAAATAGCTCCTGCAACTTGAAATTCGTAACTAAAATCATTGCGAAAAGTAGAACTGGATTTTACTTTCGGCAACGATGTCTGCAACTTGTCTCGTAACGTTTTTAGCTATTGCACGGGGTGTTACATGCTGCAATTGCTCGTGCAACTCGTCTTGCAATGGCGTCGCGAGACAAGTTGCAGGAAAAATTGCCTCGTGTAACATCAGCTTTACCACACATAATGTTCATCAATCGTAAATACAAAAGAGAAAAATATGTGACAGGAGATTTCGAATTTCTTTCATTTTGGTTTGTTGACATCTTTCAAATTAAATCAACTGCGGTTGAAAACTATATAAATAATCAAGTATTTTGTCTGTAATCTGCCCGGTGTTCGGAAGGTCGTGGGTTTGTAGAAGACATGGTAGAGTTTATTACAAGTATTTTGTGTTTTGGACAAAGAGTAAACATTATAGAAGCAATTACTGAAATTGTTTAACTCTGATTTCGTGCACAGCAATGAGATATAGTTGTATCTACAAGATAAAACTATATATAAGATAGTTATGAAAGACTTTTATACACATTATATACCCAAAAATCTCATGTACAAGTGAACAGAGAGCGATTATCCATAGCATTTCCCTCGAAAGCATTACATAACTAATATGGATAGAATGCATACAAGATTACCGAAATTGCCTATATATATTCTAATAAAAAATAGTAATTTCCAATTGATTTTAGCCAATTTGAAATGTTTTTAACAAAATGAAAAATTTGCAATGGACAACGCATTTTTAGAAAGTTGTTTAGTACTCAGTCGTATACTTCAGGCAAACTAGCGTTAGATTTAAGAGCATTAATGTTGTTAACTTCAAATAAATAGTAAAATGATACTTACCACAACATCAACTTTACCAATGTGAAGAAAAGCTCCCTCATTTTTTCCTTGTTGAAACGGCATTATACACAAGTAGTAAGAACCGTCTTTAGAGAACCATTTCTAAATATAGCAACAGAACAACAGCAATTAGTTAGAATCTGAAAATGCAAACAATTTTTTAGAAGCAAACAACATTTCACAACCTAAAAAAAAAAATTACTGCCTAATAGGCCTCCTCGGCTTCATGGTCACGTGGTCTGACGGGGTAGAAAAAATAATGATAAGAAAACAATATGGCGGACGCTAGGGCAATCACGAGGTCAAAACGATTGGGTAATGCACCAAACGTTAGTGCAATAACGATTGCAAATCACTTGAGAAGGTGCGGGAAAGGAGAAATGTTTTGTTTTACCTATTTCAGATCACGTGACAAATGCAAAACAGGAAGACCGACGAGGTCTATTGCCATAAACTTTGGGCTAATCTAGGCAATTAGCATTTCATAGTGCTTGTCTTAAATTTTAATGCCTTTGTTAGTCAGTTGCTATTGCAAAAGGAAAAGGTAAACATTAGATTCTTAACACCAATGACGATACACCGCTCGAAAACACCTCTACAAATTCATAAGTATAAAACACACATTGAGTTTATGTAGTGACAGCTTTTTAGGGGAGGGGGGGGGGGAATTCTATGAAATCTTAATAATCGTATATGGCGGCGTGGTTAGCACAGTTGGTAAGATCTCTGCCTTCAAACCACAAGTTCCCAGGTTCGATTCCTCGGCTCTACCGAAATTTGAACATTTGTGTTACCTTCTTTTCCGCAAAAGCTTAGCCAGCTTTCCATCCTTACGAGGTCGGTAAATGAGTACCAGCTTCGGCTGGGAGCTAACCTGCGATGGATTAGTGTCCCGTCCAGGGGAAGTCAAAGACTCTCATCCGCCTAACACTACAGAAACCGGAGATAAGCGCCGGCTCCATGGGCCACTACGCTCGTAAAAGGATTTAGCTAGCTAGCTTTAGCTTAGCTTAATAATCGTGTAGTGTAAGCTCGCAATTTACTGTCTTACGTTATACAAAAGGGATTTTAAAACAACATTGTATATATATTTATTTTATGACCGATGTTTTCTTTAATTTCTGTTTCAGGTAGGTGTTCCATAACTATGTGATATAGTTTGTGTCTAGAGGAAAGTTTTTTGTTCAATTCCCATTCAGAGTTCTTATTTCTATTGAGTTCCTTTTCTTTGCACTCTTTTCTGTTTGAAACTGTTACCATAATTAAACAATTCTGAGTAATTTTTAATTCATGTATTAATTGAAATGAACAACTAATTAACACAATATTTCATTACTGGCACTTGAACGTTTCTTATTAACTCGTTCTGATACATGTAGCTTTTGAAAGCGTCAAACAGAAAAGCATATCAACGTGATCAGGCTATATGATACAGTATACTTACTCTGTATGTTTTTGTGTCAATCCAACCATTGGACACAGCTTGTCGCAGCGCCTGAAAAACAATTATATAGTCAGCAATTTTATCGATTGATCATGAGCAAGAAGCAATTTCTGCTGTTTCGAATTGCATAAAGATATTGACATATATGACTGACGAAGTATTGTTGTCGAATTCCAAATAAATACTCAGTTCCAATGAAAGGTCTTTTTTGTGAGATCCGTTCATTTTGTTGCGTTTTCAAAACTTCGATATTTTTTTTATTTTTGCTTTTCTTTATATACAGTTTAAAATTTGCTGCTTAAAATCACCACTGATCACTGTGCTTTAAACCTCGATCATTTAGAATCTTTAGATAATTCAAGATGAGTTACAAGAAGGCCCAACGTCGAGAGAAAGCTGGTATTGATATAATAATTTATGTTCCTAGTTTTTCATAATTTACTATCTGCAGTTAAGTTAAACAAATTTTAGGCAGTTTTCCATCAAATACCAGGGACCTAACTTCTTCAATACTTTAAGTTCGGCTTATCAGAATTTTTCAAGTGTCTCCGCCTTCAGTTCCAAACTTTGTGATTAACTGCAGTGCTACACTTCACTCGGCAATTTTTTCAAATTTTTTTTATAAACATTCCTTCATTTCTCACAGTATGCCATGCATTCCGCCAATGAGTTGTGCAATTCGTAACAGTCTAAATATGTAAGAAGGGTTCCCAAAAATAGAAAGTCCTGTTGGTTTCTTTTTAGCATCCCTGCCAGATAATTTTTTAGTAACTTTGTGTTCTCTTTATTCATTTCCATTTTATAGGGTAACATTGTTATTACGTTAATGTACAACAAAAGTAAATAACTGATAAATGGATTTCAGAAATGTAGAAATGTTTCCCGGGGAGGGGAGGAAGACTCCAATATATCGTAGGGCGGGGATGATCGTCGGAAATTTTCAGAAATACCCCTAAAAGATACCAGCTAAAAATGGAAAAATTTATAGTTTTTAAGCATTTTTAATAGTTCCAGAGATGTCAATTTCTAACACCTTCTGTTATTATTATGTAATATGTTATTATCTTAAAAAGATACCCTAAAAGATACCAACTTAGACTTTGGTGGCCCAAAAACCTTTTAGACACCCTAAAAGATACCAGACCCTTGATTTTGACCCCTAAAAGATACGACGATCAACCCTGCCGGTTGCCAACTGGAGTCCCCTCCCCCCCCCCTCTCTCCCCGGGTAATGTTTGGTTTCTTGTTACCTCGGTGCAATTTCCACTAGCAGCGTCACAGGTGGTTACCGTGGAAACGTTTTGATGGCGGTTAGACCAGTTGATGGAAACAAGTGATTTTGTTGCCCAAACTACGTTGTTATAGTAAAAGTCACTGGAAGATAAAATACACAAAAAACAAACATGCATAAAGCAAATTTTGTAAAATAGGTCTTGAAGTAATGAAGCTGTCGCCCCAATGTTGCATGATTTCTCTTAAAGGGCCGATCATTTGACTTTTGAGGGGGAAGGATGATTTTGAAAAAAAAAATTCCTGCAAGCTTCATTTTAAAGGAAAAAATTGCATACAAATGAGCCCAAATATGTATAGCAATAGCAGGGAAAAAAATCCTGCCCACCCCATGGACGAAAAAAAAAAATTTGCGGAAAAAAATCACGCCCCCCCCTCTCAAAAGTCAAATGGTCCGCCCCTAAGTTTTCTTTGCGCCCTACATCTAAAGGAGTCATGATATTTTGACTACCTACGGAGCTACTTTGTCTTATAATCTTTTCCTTGCTGTATAGGATTTTTAGAAACTCCTTTGAAGCAAGCGTCGTGATTACCAGCCTCGGCATCTGCTGGGGGCTTACCTAAGGCGGATTAGTGGTCCGTTAAGGGGAAATCCCCTTAATACTACAGATACTATAAAAAAGCGCCGGCGCGATGGACCACTTGGCTCGTAAGAAGATTTAGCTTAGCTTTGAAGTTATCTAACACCGTTTCAGAAGAAACTATTATCACCTCGTGCTGACGAAGTATCTAAGCGGGTCTTACATTAAACAACACAGAAAGTGTCCTAGTAGAAATGCATCTTAGCCAGTCAGCAGCGTGCTTGGATCCTGATCGCAGGAAACAAATGAAGCAGAGCTTTGTCAGTCTGATTTCTCAGATAAAAACTTTGCAGCAAAAAGTAGCGGGCTTTATTCTCTGGCTTTCAGTCGAAGCTATTGTGCTGCTGACAAAAGTAAGTTTCAACTTATTTTTTTATGCTTTTATGGGTACTCTAGAATTTTCTTGGGATTTGTTTTAGGTAATAGTAGTAAGACTATTAATTAACAATTGCACATTTTTTCCTGTTGTTTTAGAGAAACTCTCAAATCATGAAAACATCTGGAATATTGACGCTTCTACTTCCTTCCAGCGAGCTTATAACGTCACAACGATAAGTAACCTGCTCACCGTGACTTTTCAAATCTTTGCTAACACCTTTTTTTAAGTTTTTACTTTGAAGTTACGCGCAGGCGGATTAGTTAAACACACACCTTTGGAAAAAATGCAACACTGTTGCAAATATCGAATATTTGGTATGTGAGTTGGATAATATTTGGAGTGCCACTTGAAGAGGAAGTTTAATCCTTAAAAGTAAGATCTTAAAAGAGCGTTTTGATCATGCTTTAGGGAGAACAGATTGAACAAGTGTTTCATCCGACTTGCAATAACAAGAATCATTTAATTAATATGAAACTTCTTTATAATTGCCAGTTGTCTCTGTAGGTTCAATTAAACATGATTCCACAGTCCCTAATTAGAGACTGGTATCCTCAAAATGACGTCCCATGTTGCCATCTTGGATTTTTTAACTATAGAAATTATCTGGTTTTGGAATATTCTACTGAGGTGAATCAGCTATAACAACATTTTTGCAAGTTTAAATCAATCAAAACGGAATATTGCATTTTTTAAATTACTTAGCAAACCTCAACAACGAGGCAATCTATTGTTATAAGTAATTTGCTTTGACATCTCCTATCTACTACCAAAAAATGTGTTAACAATCAAAGCCTTTAATTGCTCAATTTTATAACCGAGACAAAATTGAGAGGATGGAGATTTTTAAGTGTTTTAAAAATGCTAAGCGTTTATCTAAATAATTAAAGATAAAAGTTTGGTGAACGTTATTGGCGCTACATTGCATCAATCCCATGCCTGTTCATAAAAACAGAAGATGTGACAAAACAGAACATGTAAAGCTGTTCTTGTTTTATTTGGTTTTTCAGAGTCTGTTTGAAAGACCATAGTTTTTAGGCATAAATAACCATTGCTCTAGAAAAAACCTTCTAAATGACCTCCGTTCTAAAACGGCATAAACATATTTGGTCACCTTTGTTGTAGGTAACCCTTTAACTAGACAAAGAGACTAGACTCTGTCCTGTTGTGCGGAAGAGTATTAAACTCACAATGGAACGGACACTTATCCATCGCAGGTTAGTTCTCGCCTCCAATACCTATTAAATTTCAGTCAGTTCTGCTGGGAAAAAGTTCGTAAATTTAATTTAACCTTTTTACAAAGCTGATTCCAGGATCATGCGATCTTGTAATCATGCAACCATGCCGCCTGCTGCCTTTCTTTTATCGCACGTTATTTGGTAAAACTGCAACAAGAAACAAACGTACCTTTGTTGAAATTCTTTCGGTGGTGGCAAGATTACAGCTTTTGGTACAGTACTAGAGTTTTCCGGTATACGCTGAAGGTTTACGAGCTTGATACTGACAACCGGGTTTGGTGAACCGGGCTTGGGATATGCGATTCTTTTTACCGTGGTATAGGGTTTATTGACCGGCCCGTACCACATGTATGGAAACCAGATGACAGAGGTGTCGTTGGAGTGAGCAAAGCATAAGTATTTTCCGTCAGGTGAGAACCACATGGCGACATTGGTATACGTTACGTCCTCTGATGAGAGAACACAGGTTAAAGGACATAGAAGAAATCTCGATTAGTTTGCCCTTGAAGTGTCAAAGCAAGTTACAATAACACCCATTACTACCTGCGGTTAACAACAATCAACACGGAATACGTCCAGTTTTCTAATAGTTTTCAAAACTATTAGATTTGAATAATAACTCTATGACTTAAAATTTCACGGTGCTTTAGGCTTTAGATTAACCCAGCTTATTGGGAAACGTTTTTTAACAGCTTTATCTAAATGCTTATTGTGTTTAGAATATATTATTTATATTATTTATTTATATTTATATTTTTAAATTCTACCTTTAAGTTAATCGTTTTGAAAAGTTCGCACTATTTTCACCAAATAAAAAAAACACTTAGGTATCCAAACCCAAGTGTTGCAAAATCATAGCTATAGCAATAATGCAGATCGATTTGTCTCTAGCACGGGCACAGCACAAGCTATTTGATTCGTTACTCAAGAGGTTATATAGCGATGGTAGATAAGTGCTTAGGGGAGGGAGGGGTGAGGATCTTTTAACTCGGGGGTAAATGTTAGGGTAAGAAAAGGGATGTGGTTCGGGCTAAGGTGAAAACGAAAATACATGCGTTAAAGGACGAAGGTCATGACAATGTATGAGAAAGGGTTGAGGAAAGGGGTAACAGAGAATATGAACATGAATACTTTTAGACACACATAAAGCAAAAAATTCATTACAAAATCGATCTTTCAAATTCAGGTGCAATTTTTCTACGATCAAATGTTCCCGTGGCATGTATCTTGAAAAGTATTCAAATTACAAACAAAATCACGACTGTACCTTCATACACCCAGTCTGGGACTCCGTTAAAGATTTTGTCGGGAATTCCATCATTGGTGATTTGTATAGGTTTGTCAAATGCAGACCTCATCCAAAACACGTTGTTTTCTTGTACAAAACCCTAACGAAATAAAAGTTTGTAAACTTTGAATATAAAACTCACTTAAAAAGGAACATATTTATTATTTGTGACTCCCCGAGTCCGTCAGGTACATGGGCAGCCCTAATGACGATGGATCCTCTCTCCACACGCATTGCCTGAGATAAGTCTGGCATACCCCAACCAAGCTCCCACATGCATGCGGTGGGAGCTCAGCGTTAAAGCAGTTCTCTGAACTCGCCCTTGTAGCTCTTTGCTCGTAGCTGAAAAGCTATACCGTGCTGATGTGTCCTAACAAGGACGAAACAGCTGTCCACGGTTGCTCCAGTTGCTTGCATTGTAGTTACTCGGGTGAAGCTGGTTGTGCGCATGCGTGCAGGTTCTGGCCAAACCGGGGAGTTGAGTTCGAGTGGTTTTTGCTTTTTGCTGTTTTACCTATTGAAGAGCAGGGAGGTGGAGACGAGGATGTGGCGACCAGAGTTGGAAGAAAACGCCATAATCATAGTCTAGGCAGTTAAAGACTACAACGAATCTTACAACTTTCCAATTCCAACATCAAAACGGTCTTGTTGTAATGCTGCAAGACATAGCACAAGATCCCAGTTTTCGTTAGCAGCTGTTTATGGTAAATATTCGGTAATAGGTCGATAGTCAAAATCACCAACGAAGAATTGTGACGTGGAATAAATCATGAACCACGGGGAAAAAGAGAAGTGAGGCGGAATGGAACTCGATAGTCAAACACCAGCATTACGCGACAAGCTTAAATATGGAATCAACAGGGAGAAGGGGGAAGGAAACGGACAGGAACAGCTGGAGGAGAAAATGGAAAAAAGAGGTGAATAAAAATGAAATGACTTTGGCAGATGATAGCAGGAAGAAATATAGTCGATGGAGTTAGTGAGCAATGGTTTCTGGCCTTTACTCTGCAGGGAGCTGAGGACCTAAGAAACTAAGTAAGTACCAGGGCTCAAAATAAAGGACAATGTCCGTTTAGAATAGCAACTTAACCGGACAAAACCTTTGATTGCCGGTCATCTTGACCGATCAAATAAAGGTTCAGAACTATTTTTAATGGAGGCCTTGTTTTATTTCTTCCAAAACAGACAATATATAACCTAAGAGTGAAATTTAACTTTATCGCTTTTACTCTCTGTTGACGAAAACACATCGAACAATTCTAGAGCTTTTGCATTAATTTTTTGTATATGTAATTAATAATTTTGTTTTTATTTTGTCCTTGAATAAACACCATTTTTTTCTCAATATTTTGATTGGTCTGAAACAAAGCACGTCCAAACTAAATATTAGTCGGCCAGACAAGATGACCGGCAACCTTCCTTCCTTTGAGCCCTGAAGTCCTAAGTCTTAAGCAAATTTGTTTAAAAATTATGTCAAAATCTATTCACGAGTTTTAAGCAAATAAAACAAGAGCTTTTCTCAAATAGTGCCTTTACTATTTCGAACAAAGGACTTTCATTAACATTTTAAATATGACGCGTTTTGAGTATCCATTATTGATAGTGTTACGCAAGGGTGCTCAGACTGGCTCTTAATATCAACCAGTATGCTAAGAGGATGAGGAACGTAAAGTTATACGGGACTCTCCAAAGGTTAGTTTTAATATTGCACAGAGGGGAATGAAACTAGCTGGTCAAGCTCAAGGTCATCCTGAGTTCATTCTACAGTTATTTGTACTTTGAGAGCCAACACATGGACACATGAATAGGAGACCTAGACCTGCCTCTGTTTACACTTTACGATCAGACACAGGGTTGACGGAGACAAAAGATATAGCAGTGATTATGGCTGACAGAAATGAAGCACTTTTCCATGACTCCCGGGAACATTACCCACCTTAAGTTAATAACTTTCAAAATCAACATATAGAAAGACGGAAATTGTCAAGCGCCATATAGCGTATATTGCATTCAATAGTCTGACGGATGGAAAAACAATTAAAAGGAAAACACGCTTTCAAAAGCCAAATACTTTCCCCAAAATTACAAGCAACAAGCATGGTACTGGCTTAAAAAAGTTTAACTTTGTTTAAGTATAAGACTACATCTGTAATGAATTCTATTACCACGGCACTGTCGTTATTCCCCCATACTGCAAGCTGAATCTGCTCATCAGGATTCGGAGGGGAGATTTCATGTGTGGACCTAGTACAAAAGACAATTTGGTGTAAACATTAATGACACATCAATCCTTTTTCCTTTTTAACACTTATTTTCGCGCGACTTTAGTTTCGCTGATTCGGAATAGAATTAAAATATCCTCGGGACTTAAATTTCGTGATTTTGACGAATCCTCAAATTTCTTGAATCAACTAATTGATGCCCGTTCCTTAAACTTCCATTGCTGTATTTTATTTATCCATGACAAAATAGAAAAGCATCAAGCAACTGACTGAAATGTTCAACAATGTCAGCAACATAACATCATTTAAAAGTACACTGGTATAAGATATCAACAAAAAGAGCCAGACAACGAAATGACAAAAGCTAAGTAACTTTTCTCTTGTGAGTATGGCCTTTTGTGGGCACTTCAGAAGAATTTCTCGTGGCCATTGTTATTCCTTCAAATGAAAGAAAAGAACAGGGAGTTGGGAGTTTAATTAGTGGAAATTTCAGTAAAGCTGATTGTAGAGATTGACGCTTTTAAAAAGAATGAAGCCATCACGAAGAGGCTTAAACAGCTGATTACTGAGAAGTGTAAATGCCGATGGCCAATTTGAAGATTGCTTTAAGAGCTAATGTTACACGAGGCAATTTTTCGTGCAACTAAGTGCCTCGCAATTCGCAACGCCATTGCGAGACAAGTTGCACCAACCATTGCAAGCCATGTTACACGGCGCAATGGCTCCTGCAACTTGAAATTCTTATAAACTAAAATCACTTCAAAAAGTATAACTAGATTTTACTTTCGGCAACGATGTCTGCAACTTGTCTCGTAACGTTTTTAGCCGTTGCACGGAGTGTTACACGCTGCAATAGCTCGTGCGACTCGTCTCGCAATGGCGTTGCGAGACAAGTCGCACGAAAATTGCCTCGTGTAACATCACCTTAACAAACGTTGACCAGAAATATAAGTTTGCTTCACTTTGGTTATCATCAGATCTGAGTGTCGCTCGTGAGAGTTGGCGCTATCAGTTTCCACCGTGGGTGGTGTCATTTTACCTGTATTTTGTTACGCGTGGAAACATAATCTAACGTCTTTTATATACTAAGCCAAGTTATTCTTGCGTTTTGATTGGTTCTCACCTATGATCTATTAGAGCACAGATGCACGATTGACGTCACGATTAATTTTTTATTATATAAAACAAATAGATATTCCATGTTTTTGTGCGTCTGTTCAGTAATAGATCACAGATGACGTCAAACTGTGGTAAGAACATCAGTGACAC
>JAOEHV020119191.1:3561-14911 GCA_025447995.2 Isaurus tuberculatus | reverse complement strand
AAGTGTTGGTCCGGCCGGGAATCGAACCCGAGCCTCCCGCTCGATAGACTGGTACCTTACCAACTAGGGTAACCAGGTGGCGGTTAAAAACCTATCAAGCGAACGAAGTGATCAAACATTACGGTCTATTCTCAAGCAGTTTTTATGGAGATACTAATGTTATAAAAAACTATAAAAGGGTTGGCTAGAAAAACCGTTGATAAGCCGCTCATTGTTTAGTTTGTTAAAGTCCAACTAACCCTTTAAGCCCCCAAAACGACAAATGACGTGTTGGTGAATTCTCCCAACTGAGTTTCATACTTTGTATATAAGCAGTTTTTGAGAATTTGGCTTTTCAACTTCCACAGCTAATTCCACTTGATCAATTCCAAGTCTCTCATTACCAGGTATACTATTTTGTTTGAGTTATGTAAGGAGAAATTAGACGTTGATAAATTGCCTGGGGCTGAAAGGGTTAAATAGCAGGAGCAATATTTATATACGTATATGTATATGACCCTTGTGAACACGGGACTCTTGTTTCCTATAAAATCATTTTTCAAACACAGAAATTTTGTCTTTCTAACACTATTAGAAATAGGAACATTTTTGGTAATGCGAAAAGAGAAGAAAACAGGTTTCTATCCCGAGTCAAAGAGTTGGGAGGCACCAGCTCTAACCACTCGACCATTCTTATTCAAGATTAGTTACGAAGGTAATTAGTCGACATACGTTTTTGATGCTTTCGAAGAGCCTCGTCCCCCTTTTTCGTCCACGATGGAGAACACTTGATAGTAAATAAACTGCGTCTCTAATGATTGCGTATTGTGTCTAGAAGGGAAAAACATAAAAGATATGAAAACTATCTTTTGACATCACTTTTGCAGAAGGTTTTTGTAAAATATTTGTCCTTTTTGCCACTGAAGAAAAAAAAATGGCAGATTTAAAATAGGATTTTCGGTTTTAAGGCCTGTTCAAACAGATCAAAACATGTTGGTCAAACATTGTTGGGTGGTGTTGGACGATGTTTGATTAGTTCAGTTGGATTGTGTTGGATGCTGGAGTGTTCAAACGAATCCAACACTATCCAACAATGTTGGATTTCGGAACCGTGGCTCAGATTCCGGAACCTGGCGGAAATTATGGCGTATTTTTGATCACGCGAGCGAAAATGTTGGACAATGTTGGAAGAAAAGTTTGAACAAAGTCAAGCTTCATCCAACATCGTCCAACATTGTCCAACATGTGGTGCTGTTCAAACGGGTCAAACATATTGCGTCCAACAAAGTTTGATAATGTTTGACCAACATGGTTGATCCGTCTGAACGGGCTTTTACAGTCCAGTGTACGATTTCTCCAGCAGTGGCTCTGACGATAACTATCGCTTGAATCGTCAGCTTCCTATTCCTTTTACGGCGGTGATTAAACGTTTCAGCCGAGAGTCGACAAAAGCAAGTATCTTAATTTTTTCTTCTTACCGACGCACTTCAGGGACCATACATGCTCCTAGCAAGCTGATCACAAGAGAGAGGACAGAAAGGATAACTGCGTTTTAACTCATAAAGTTACAAACAAAGAAACGCGTTTTAAAAGCAAATGAGATAGTGTATAAAGGTAAAGCAAAGAAAAACAATGAACGCTGTTTGACTTTAATAAATTAAACCAACGCGCAGTATGAATGAAATAACTGAAACGAAATTTTTGTAAAAAAAATATGTGAACGAAAAACAAAGCAGCATTGCTTCCCATATTACCCACCGGAGAAGTCGATTTTCCTGGACGTTCCACTAACTTTTTAGCCTCGCTTTTATCCGTCAGGTGCATTCTTAGACCAGCCATTCCCCAAAGTGAAAAATAGGTCTTGTTTTCACCCCATGTGTCCTGTGTAGTAAATTTGGAAATATAGTAAACGCGTTTTAACATTTGTTTTTCAGTTGTCACTAATATGCACAATACAGGGCTGTAGCAAGGAATTTGTTGTTGATAGTTGTGACTATGCTGGATGTCAGGGCCAAACGCGGTGCGGACGCAGCATCGGACCACCACTTGATAGTAACAAAACTGAGATTCAAGCTTAGAAGGTGCAGAACATCAATCAGCGCAAGGACAAAATATAATAATCATTTCTTACGTGACAAAGCATTTGCTGACGTTTTCCAAATAGCCCTGTCTAACAGATAACAAGTACTTACGGACATGCAAAACGACGTTGGAATACAAGAATGCCCAAGAGTAGGGACTGGAAACCATAGCTAAGAGAAAATCCACGTCTACGAAGATATACAGACTTCCTACAGTAGAAGGAAGTGGTCTTGGATCGGGCACACACTAAGAAAGCCTAAATAGCATCACAAAACAGGCACTGCAGTGGATCCCATCAGGGAAGCAAGCCGTGGAAGACCGAGACATACCTGGAGAAGGAAATTGGAGGCAGAGATGGCGGCAAAGGGCCAAATGAAACTTGCTTATCTACGCACGGCCATTAAATATTTCCTCTATAAAGCTCATAGCATATGGCACTACTACTTTTTTTACTTGAAAGGTGTTCAACTAACCACGTCTGATGCAATCCATTTATATTCTTCATCGTAGATTCCAACGGATAATGCCTAAAAAGATTTGTAAATTTCAATATAAACACTTTCGAAAATATATTACGTTTCGTTGTCATTTCTACAACTTCTTCGGATGTGGTTAAGAAAAATGCCCAAAATCACTTTAAATAAGAGCAGCTGTGTCGTAACTCTATGAAAATGTATTTGAGTAATGGTTAACAAACTAAAAGCACAGAATGAAGAACAAATATAAAATAATATAACCTTTCAATTTCCAACTTGTAAAATACTGAGACAAAAAATAATGACTTTTGCTGTAAACCAACCATCAAGATGTTGTCGAGATAACAACGAAACATTGTAAATTCTTGCTTTTGTTTTAGTAAAGTGTTAGTCAAAAATTACTTTAATTAGAATTTTAAAACAGTTGCTAAGAGTTGTTAGGAAGTTTGAAAAACATTTGTTTTCCTAATAAAGTATGGTAATCCAAGACTAACATTTACAAACAACCTGGAAGGAATCCGTATAGATGATTCGGTGAAACCTTCTAAAATTAAATGAAAAACGTTTCGCTTAATGGACAAGGAATCCCATTCCGGAATCAGATTATGGATTCCGGATCCCAGCTCATTGCATCTCGATCCTAGCTCAGGAAACCTTGGTCCAAGGTTTTGGTATCTTGATCCAAGCTCGTGGAATCTTGGTCTTAGCCCATGAAATCTTGATCCCAGCTCATGAAATCTTGATCCCAGCTCCTGGAACCCTGATTCTAGCTCGTTGAATCTTCATCTCAGTTTGTGGAACCTAAATCCCAGCTCTTGGAATATTGATCCCAGCCGTGGAATCGTGATCGCAGCTCGTGGAATCTTAACCACAGCTTTTGGAACTCCGTTCATGGAATTTTATCCCAGCTCGGGAAATCTTGATCTAATGCGTTGATTCATAATCCCAGCTCGTGGAATTTAATTTTTGCCTCCTTTTTATTGCACAGGCGTTTATCTTTAAAACAATAATGGCCTCCAAAACATTGTGGTTAAAATTCAATTTACTAAAGCTAAAGGAACCAATATTTTTGGGTACAAAAACGTTTTTCACTAAATGGAATTTAAAATTTTGTTAAACAAAAACTAGCTTTAATAATCAAAATTTTAAACCTACCTCGTACATTACATTAGCCATGTCATTACTTGAACAGATAAACACAACGTTCTTGATTCGAGTTGTGAGTAGAATCTTCAAAGCATTTCGCGTGCTTTCGTTATCATCCAAACGGAGCGCAGGAATCATTGTTATTTTGTAAGCATTTTTGAGAGTGCTAATGGTCTGAAACATGTTGGCTAGTTTCCATTGACGAGCTAACAAAAGAAGTTAAGGAGAGTTGATTTAAATAAATGTGAGCCGCTGCAGCGGATTATCTAAGACCATCTACTGTGTGAACTCTGTATTTGCTAGTAAAGCGCTTAGACCTTATTCAAGAATAAACGCTAATGAAAAATATTGTTATTATTACTATCATTACATGCATGCTAGTATCAAGTACTTGCAACCAATAAAGTTGGCACGAACGAACGATCTTTTTTGTCCATGATCTAAATTGGAAGACACCAAGTAACAAAAGAAAAAAAATTATGGGGTCACTTATTTCTTTTTTGTGTTGATGACTAATAAACATTGTGTTAGTAAATCAACCACAATCTTTGGCGTTACACCCTCCCCCTGTTATGAGGTCCGTTAAGGCGTCGGTTGTACCTACCAGCCAAAATTCCTTCCTACGGACCTGCCCGTAATTATCAGAACTAGCTAAGAATCGAAATTAAGATGCGTTTCCTTGATTCTGCACATGCTACACATAGAAGTAAACAAGACTCATTTGTATATTTGGGAATGACTGGTTTAAGAATGCACTTAACGAATAAATGGTAGGCTAGAAACTTAGTGCAAAGTAATATGGGAGACAGTTCTTAGGCAGTTTTATGTTTTCTACGTTATTTTTCTATTTAAATCGATTCCTTCAGAGTTCAAGTTCCTTATCTTCTCTCTTTATCTAACTTTTCATCTTCTTGACGACGCATTTCATTATATATTTTTTTGACTAATAACTATTTACCGGTTTTATTCATTTGTCTATCAGCTTAAAGTTTGTTTTGGCTCTAAAAGTAGAATTATTTTCCTAAAGCTAAAAGTTTTTTGTAATTTTATACTTTGGTGTTACACCCTCCACCTGTTATGAGGTCCGTTAAGGCGTCGGTTGTACCTACCAGCCAAATTTTTTGTAATTTTATACTTTTGAAAACGCCTATAATAACTATGTAATTGTAATTAGCTTCACTTCAAACTGAAGATGGCTTTATGAAAGCTGAAACATGTCTTTGAAATTTAAAAGTGTTGTGTTGTTTTTAAAAATAATTTCTTCAATTGTGCTCGTACGCTCATATAAAAGTTTTTTGTATTTACTTAAAATTGATTGATTGATGGGTTGATTGATTATTACTTAAGGAATAAACAATTTTTTTACAGAAATCAGGAATACTTGTTGCTGAGCATATTCTTACCATCATAAACAACAGCAACATTCTTGAACTCGTAAAAGGAAACCAACTTGAAAAGCGCTTTAGAGATGAAACTTTGAGATGGCATCATGGACAAGGTCAAGTTGTAAGGTACCTCTGATAGGATTGCATTCATCTTTAACAGAGGAACTCCGATCATGGAACTCAAGGCATACACTTGCTCATTATTGGTACCAAGGTCAAACAAACAATCGGTTTTACTGAACTTATCTGACACCTCTAAAAGGAACAAAAGTAGTTTGTAATCCTGCGCACAGATTATTTAGTTGGTCAAAAAAGAAACTAGAGGCTTTGCCAAACCTCTGTTGTTCCTAAACGTTCGTTACAAGTTAGGCTTACAAGTGCGGAAACAACCACTGTTTAAAAAAAATAATAATTGGTGCTACTGTGTTTATTGATGCAGCCAAAAGTAGAAAAAAGGCCTTCAATGTGAAGAGGCCTTCTCTAGAGTAAATTGGAATTTGAAATAAGTTGACATTTTCCTACATCACAAAAAAACATTAAACAACACAATATAATGACGATGAATATTATATGTTCGGTGTAGTGCAACGCAGTAAATTTCAGTGTAAACTAGCTCATAGTGCAAGCTTGCTTCAAAAAGCAACAGGTTCGATACTTGAACACTTGCGTTTTCCTTCCTTCTCCAAGCCGTCCTTGGATAAGGAAATTATAATGCTGATCAGTAAAAGCGTAATGCTTTTCGGATGTGGCAGGAATGACAATCGCAAGTATTGGTAGTACACCCGTGTTAGTATCTTGTACTTGCAGCCTTCATAATATGGGCACAAAAGCCATGTTGGTAGACGACATTACTCCTCATATCTACCATAAATAATGACGAATCTGAATATCATTAGCAATATAGAGCTTTTTTCGGCGTTATCGAACGTCATGGCTTACACCCGACGGGTTAATTGATCCTGCTATGTCTCGTCGGCTCTGCACAGCTAAAGAAAGCCTCGGGTTTCTACTCGAGAACAGCAAAAGCGTAATGCTTGTGAGACGTTACTGGAATGATAATCACAAGTATAGATAACACACGCGTCCAGCCATTAACACTGGCACTAAGTGTAATACCGTTGGTCTAGTCTCCCCATCCCTTTCAATCTTCTATCGGGTACTTGAAATAATCCACGCACTTCTCGATAAAATAATGTTATATACTTGTTATTAACCGAGGTCTTGTTGTAATTGTCATTACAACAAGATAGAGGTCTAAGATTTCCCTGTAATGACCGAACGGACGAGGTTAAAAAGTTATTTATTATGTGGCCTTTAGTAAATTTTCGGAAGAAAAAGAAAAAAAAACACTGGAAGTTAATTTCCATATCCGCTTGCGCGCGCGCACTCATTCCAAACTGTGTTTACTCAGCCGAATCGGTAGTCGTCACGAAAAACAGGCAAAGATTATTTCTTCAAAAATGAACAGCCAAAAATAAATGTCGAAAAAAAATAAAAAAAAAATTTATAATGACCGGTCATTATGAAATGTCATAATGACCGGTCATTACAGGGACATCTCGCCCTCCTAGCAGCCAATCAGATTGCAGGAAACTATCTAGGCATATAATAAAACTCGTTATTGTGATCTTTTGGACGCAGGGGATATTTTATTCCCAAATTGATATTGTAAACTGCTTGATGCATGTGCAGTCATGTTCCCCGGAAAATTGTAAAATCCTATAGCGATTCTGCCACTGGCTGCAATTGCAGTTGAAAGCTAACAAACTAGTTTTTATTATCATGATGTGAACAAAGAGAATTCAGTCTTAGTTAATATGTTGACTAACCTGAAGAAAGCAAACTCTGTCGGTCATTTTTCACCTTGTACTGCACATATTCTCCTACATTTACCATGAAGCCTTTATAACGGACGTCGTTAAAAGCGTTTTTCAAAGCAGAAACCCTTTCTTTGTGCTCGGGGTTGAACAATATACCTAAAATGCATCGAATTAGCTCTAATGATATGATCTTTTAAAGTATACAATTTAGACACAAACCAATCAAAATGTGTGGGGAGGGTTAGGATGCTTACTTTGTTACTTATCAACAAGCAATTCAAGCCTTGCTTACCGGTTTCTATGGTTACTATAAAAAGTTTGCTGATATAATTAGCACTGACAACCTAAGGGCCTGTTCACATGAAGCGAGATCTCTAGGGGGGTAGGGATACCTCGGCGAGGTAGGGATGAAACTGTCCCTGGTTCACATGAGAAAACCAGACACCGAGATGTCCACCATCTTGTCTGGTTCTGATAGCAACGCATGCGCACAATCCACAAAGTTGTCCCTAATCCCCGAGATATCTCGGGGTGAACCGTTTACATGGACCGAGACAACTTAACCTCTAGGGCTATCCCTACGTTTCAGACCGAGATATCTCGGGGTGAACCGTTTACATGGACCGAGACAATTTTACCTCTAGTGCTATCCCTACGTTCCAGACCGAGATATCTCGGGGTGAACTGTTCACATGGACCAAGACAACTTTACCCCTAGGACTATCCCTACGTTCCAAACCGAGATATCTCGCACCCCCGAGTTGTCTCGGCTTCATGTGAATGGAATGCCTGGAACATAAAGTAAATGTAGAGAACCTTGGCTCGGCCCGAGATATCTCGCCTCATGTGAACAGGCCCCGAGTTAGGGATTGAACAAGGATCCTTGAAAGTAAGTTAAGTGGTTGGAGAGTCCGCCCGGTGTTCGAAAGATCGTGGTTTCAAATTTAGTTTCGAGCTCACAATTTTTTTATGAGTACCATTGGCATTGGGAGAAAAACAGATTCAAGCAGACCACGAATCATGAACAAAAGTAACGGTAGCACATGTGTACTACAGTCACTGGTATGGGCACTAAGGCAATGTTGATTGCAGGCTTTATCGTATTAATCTACCATATAAAAAGTGAACCTGATGTTAGCAGCCATGGACATGTGTTTCGCCATTTTTGGGCCTCGTCAGCGTGTCATAGCTCTTCACGAGATTATAATATATAGTAAAAGCGTAATGCTTGTGGGATGTACATGAAACTAGCACGTATGTGCTTCAATTGCTTGTGTTAATCCTGATTCGATTCCAGCATCATCCCACAACCATTATGCTTTCACGAATCATAAAATGATCAATTTGGAACATCATGATCATTGAACAGGAACTAATCTCCAGCCTTGATATTTTGACTCCTTATGGCATAAATAAAAAGTTTTTGTTTAACCAACTGTTTTACAATAACATTTTTTTTTGCTTTACTTATCCCCCCTCCCCCTGCCTATGACCTATTACTATAAATATTTAGACAATTATAATAATAGATTAAATTATAATAATAGATTAACAAATCAAGTTTCAAAAATATTCTGCCTGGGGCAGAGAAATATATGCTTTGGTCACTTTGACTGCTTGTGAGCAAGAAGCATGTTTCGAGCTACGAAAAACTTGTAAGTTATAGACTGAAAAATTATATTACAGACGAAAACAAGTTTAACATGCGCATTAAAAAAAGTAGTCAAAATATCAACCTCAATAGATGTTTTAAAAGTTGAAAAATTCAGTTACGTGAAAACAGCAATAATTGCTCTTAAGGTTGTGATTTTTGATAGAGTTTTAATAGAACATTGTGATAAAGTCGTTAAACTCCGTATATTTTTTTCAAAGCAAACATCAGTAGATTGGATTATTCTCGGTGTAAGGATTTTTATTGTTTAATAGCGACATCATGCAAATTATCTAGCTTTGATCCATTAATAAAGTAGCGAATGAGTCTCATACAAACAAATGGTCTCAATGCGGATACGTGTATGAAATAAAGGACACTGCTATGATCTAAAGAGGCCGGAACAAATTTGGTGAAATTTATGCATAAAATATATTGAAGTTAAAAACAAAAACTTTTTCTCTTCTTACCGATTCGGACTTTTGCTCTGGCTGATGAAGACATTTTCTCTTCCCCTAGAAAATGGAAAACTATAAAAAGCATTTGCAAGCTTCGCTGAACCATCACTGTAACTTATTTTATGACTGGAATCAAAGAACTTTGTAAGCGTTTTTAGTACTTAATTTGGTAAAAGGCAAAATAAACAAACTGTTTTTCTTTCATGCCATTCCTACACTTATAATTGTGACACAGCACGAGTCTCCTTGGCTTCTTTTTGTCCTTGTGGGTCGCTTCGTGACAGGTGGTCCAATCTAATCTTTTTGAAGACAAAGCAAAGCTGATGACTCATGTAATGACATTCTAAAAAGCGGAAAAAATGAGCATTATGAATGGTTGAAGTTCGCTATCAACGTAACCATCGCATAGCGTCGCTTTTAATTATGGATAAGTAGAGCCAACCACGCATGCGCCACGTTCAAAATTACCTCTTCCTTTTGAAAATTCTGTCATCTTCTTGGAAAGGATGTGCGGGTTTCCTCGACATTAAAATACATTTTTTTTTGTCATAAAGAAAGTTTAATCAAGATCCCTTCCGCATTTTCTTTCGTCTTTAGCTATGAATATTTTTTATGAGTATTTTTGCAAAGTTAAGAGGAGTCAGAAAATCAAATAGAAATTATTTCAAAAAAGTGGCTTGTTCCTCGTTCTCTTTACCGCAACTAATCCTGAACGTAGTTGCTTCGTCACCAAACAGAAGTTGTTTCGCCAACGAAACGAATCAAACTTTCCTTTTTCATCACCAGAGTAAAGCTTGCTTTGATATAAACGAAATATTCCTTTGATTTTCTAGATTAAAAACTGTGGCAAAAGCCATTACTGTTGCTCATAATTCAATTTTAATTTCGTCAATTTATACGGTATATTGCCGACACGCCGGTAATTAAAAGAAAACGGCCATACGATGCACAGAAGCCTTTATAATGGTATTTGGCTGCATTTTAGGCCAGAAATTTTTTTTGGTATCATATTACTATCGCTTTTGGTGACGCATCGATTTTGGTTTGATAGTGACTCGACATACGATCTTTGGTCAGCAAAATATTCTGGAGTGGCCCAAACTTGTCAAAACTAAGATCATTTCAAGAATTTGCAGATATTATTACAAAATACAAAGGTGACCTTGAAGTCATTTTTGTCAACTTGGTGCGCTTCTTGCGAGTAGCGTCATAACACAACTCGCTGTCGCAAAGTAATCGCAAGTCTTAAGTGAGCTACGAGATTCATGCAACATACCCCCCGCCTTGCTTCTGGACTTAAATCATAGAGTTGCTAAATTTTTTGCGAATTTTTATTTGTGTTACAAGTGGCGTTATATGCGAAATTACGCAATGTGTCTCGTGAAGGCGTGCTATGGCACTGGTTAAAAAGCAACGCTAAAATTCAACTCACGTTCTGAGCACTTTTTGTATATAAAATCAAGATTTTATCACTCTTAGGTTTTAGAATTGCAGTAAATGCATTTCAAGATACACCTTGTTCCTGTGACAAGTCATCAAAAGTCACGATCTTGTAAGTTTGCGTTGGAGTCATGAAAAGGATGGATAAATTTTCTCCACCATTTTTTTTGTTTTTCAAAAACTGTGAGTAGAATGCATTTAAATTTGTTGGTTAAATAGGGATTTTTCAGCTGTGAAAGAGTACAACTTTTTGTTAAAAGAGAATGGAAAAATCTTGTTGTATAGCTTTCCTTATTACAAATCTATAACTTGAAGGACTTGTGTTAACCAAACCTCATAGCTGTAAAAATGGCAAGGACAAAACGTGAGAACATTTGTTGTAATAACTAATATTTGGGTTATGAAACACAGCTTTCTGTACGCAAAAAATTTGAGATCAGATAATTATTTCAAGAAAAAAAAATTTAAAAATCTACTTTATGATAATATTTAGGCAATACAGAAAAAAAAATACAGTAAGAATGCAGCACATGGAAATACACCAAAAAGTTACTTTTATTTAACATAAATTTTTATCTCTTTATTATTAACTTCAAGTTCTTTTTGGATCAATCACCAAGCAAAGTGCCCAAGGCCATTTGTCTCAATAGAAACTTTATTTCTTTTGCCCTGCCTCAGGATCTAAAACTTCAGATAAACTGCTTTAAAACAAGAAATATAAATCTAAATCTAAATGAAATACTTTGAAAACTCCTATTTGGGGATAAGGGCAAAGGGTTCAGGCAGAGTCTATCAGTCATGATATTAGTGGCTTTTACTAATTAGATCAAGCAGGTTTAAATTGTTAAGTTCGGATTTGAAGATGTTCAGAGATTGGCAGGTACAGACAGACTGAGGTAGAGAGTTCCATTCA
>JAOEHV020119190.1:0-29000 GCA_025447995.2 Isaurus tuberculatus | reverse complement strand
AAAAAGGTTGACAATGCTATCTGGCTTCGTTTTTCACAATAAAATCGTAAAATATCCTTACACACACAGAATCCAAATTGGAAAGAAATATTTATCTGAGGAGCCCCTCAGATTATAGGCACTTAAAGTCACTCTTTTGTGAAAATATCTACAAGACAAGTCAAACGTTTAGCCTTAGATTTTTTTTTCCTTTCCGTTTCAAAGAAATCCCAGCCTAGAGCATTCAGGGCTTCACCATGAGGTGTTCTAGCGTTCATCAAACTGATTATTCTCACCGATCAGTTTTGTAATTTTTGCAAACGATTGGATAATCCGTTGTCAGTGGAGTTCCGCACCTCACTATGGGGTATAGTAATTTGATTGCTCTCAAACCGGAAGTGTTACGCTACTTTACACTTGACTCCATGCCCAGTTATTTCCATGTAACGTCTTACTCCTCATCCGCGACATACACTTTTTTCAATTATTAAGAACACACTTAATAAGAACAGTGAGGCTCAAATCGCCCGAAAAATTTAAGAACAAATTAAGTTCTAACAATTTGAGGCTGAAATGAAATTTAAAAAAAAAATTAAAAAAAGAAAAAAATAGCAAAATAAGCGTAAAAAGAAAAAAATAGCAAAATGAGCGTGGCAAGCAGTCGTCACAAAGAGCATCACACATTAAATAAATTTCGTTACTTATTATTTTAATACAAGTATACTCCAGCTGTAGCAACTACATGTACTGTCATCTGCTTTAAAATACACAAAATTTTACGCCCGAAAAATAAGAACAAAATATGAACATTTTGAGCTTCAAATTGTTGAAAAAAATAAGAACATTGAGCCTGGGCAAAATTTTAGTGGTTCTTAATAAAAAAGGGTAGTTATCGACATAGAAAACGTTCAAGTTTTCTCTACAGTTCTTACAACAATGTCCTCTTATTTTTGTTCAAGCAAATTTTCTTCTTCCTGTACTTCTTAAACCGCTTCACTTCAAAATTACGCTTTGTTCTTTGCTCCCATTTTCAGTTTCTGTTTATGAAAGTTTAGTTTATTTTGTTTGTTGTGGTATTTGGGTCTCCTCTCTTTTGCAACGATCTCTCTCCCACCCTCAAATTCACTCACGTGTGATAAAACCGAACTTCTTTGTGCACTAGAATTGTTTTTGTTCCTTTGTTCTTATTTTCATAAGATTCATAAAATTTAAACATTACACCTTTTCCCTGACACAAAGGGACACAGACGATGCAAAATAAAGACACACTTATTCACCCAAAAAAGTTTTACAGGTATAGTAACGAAACGTTAGTAAGTGGGATACCTGTGGTACCAGGATACGATTGACCAATCATTTTGCTCGGATAGTTTTGTCCAATCGAAACTCTGCAAGCACGTTTTAAAACCATTTGCCTCGTTCGACATCGGAGAAAATGGCAGGAGGTTCGAATTTCTTTCTTCACATATGTTTAAATCTGGTGGCTGGTTGAACGATGCTTTGAAAGTGCACTTGTGGTTTTGTCCCTTTATACAATGGTAAGCAAAACGCCATCGTATTTATTTCTCTTGATTTCCTTCCCAAACTTAAGTTATGCTTTAATAGAATTACATTTCCATGTTGTTTTGAAACAGTTGATCATTGCAAATAGTAGGATTTTAAACAAGAAGTTTTTTCGCCATTGAATTTTTCGCCAGTCCAGCAAGTATATCTGTCAGTCGACAGTTATCGACGGCATGTAGAACCGAACGACTCTGATTTTGTGCTAATTGTGAGATCGCGAACTACACAGTTTTTAAAAAGAAATTTATTGCATTTACCTGCTGCTGCCGTTTTTCGTTTGTTTTGCAAATACCAGATCACAGGGGACCATGCTAGTTGTGCAAATCGATGTTTGTAATGAGCAAAATGTTTGATTTGTGCAAACAAAATGCGAAGGTCAATCAAAAAAATAAATTGATCAATAATTGCAGTATGGGAAATTTACCGGAAAGTTTAATATCTGTCAAATCAGCCTGTTGCTGAAACTTCAAAACGATTGCACTTGTAGTTGTGGCCTGTTGAAGTAACTTGATCTGGATTAATGAAAATTGTTTATGATCACTACTATCAAATGCTGTTTTCTTGCCATTAACAGGGTTCGTACGGCCTCCTTGAAAATCTGGAAAGTCCTGGAAAAATAGGAATTCAAAATCCAGGCCTGGAAAATCTGGAAAATTGATATCAGTCCTGGAAAGTCCTGGAAAATATCCTTATTTCTGTAGCAGGTTTTTTTAAAATAAAATATCAACTCTTAATATTACTTTCTCACGTTTTTATTGTGGGAACACAAATCCAGACACAAAATCATGTGAAAAGATTGCAAATATCCTTCGCTGCACTTCTTAATCTGGAAATAGAATTGCAGGAAATGTCAACGTAATTGCTTATTTGTTTTGTTTGATTTTACCATGTTTTTTGTTTAGTTCTTAAGGTCCTTGATTTTTGTTAATTTGGTCCTTGAAAGACCTGGAAACATCCTGGAATTTTCTCAAATTAAGAGTGTACGAACCCTGCATTAAGCAATCAGAACTTTGTTTTTTATTGTAGTATTTCTCAATGTCTGCAGCTTTCCTTCAAACTACTTTTGGCATATGATATTGAATCTACTAAAATATTCAAACTGATCATTATCTTTTTATTTTTACATTTTCACACGCTATAAGGTCTTAATACTTATATATTAATGTTCCCCTAAGGATATATTTTTTTTAAGTGTTATGGTCACGTTTACAAGTCAGCTGCCTAATATAGACTCTTACGATGGCAAGGGACTCTAAAACTTGTAATACCGAGTTTATGTTTGGTTTAAAGACACTTATCTTTGGAGCAGATGTGATAGTCTGAGAGCTGAGAGGTACTTCTGACTCATAATAGTTTGAGGAAAGTATGAATAGGAGTAAGCCAAAACATTGCCATTTATTTGTTTGTCCTTTTTTTAATTTCTTTTAATTTTCTCTTGAAGGTTGTGCATTTCTTTATTACATGAAGGAAATAAGATACTAATATAAATACTAGGGGAGTCAGGTTGGCCTAGTGGTTCGCACTCATGACTCCCACCACTATGGACCCACGTTTGAGTCTCGGGTTTTGCATGTTGGCTGAGATTTGTTGATCACAATCTGACTCTAAGGGTTTTTCTCTGGGATCTCCAGTTTTCCTCCTTCCATTAAAAAATCAACTTTCAAGCCATAATCTGTGCTGTCGACCACTTAAACTATTCCCCGCATGTAAAGACGTTAAAATAATGTATTTAATTGGAGCCTGTACTAGAGGGGACCATGTGTCATATTACCAGTAGTCCCGCTCTGTAATATCATGCAGTAAATATATATTTGTACACTAACTAGCCCTATATAAATTTTGTACAAAGTTGTCACTTGAAGGAAAAGCTTACAATGTTCCAAAGAGAACAAAGCAAGGATTGAGATCAGCTTGAAAAAGTGGTGTGTAGTACTTCTCATCTTTCTTTACAAAGCCAGCTCTGTTTTTTAATTCTGGGCAGCAAATACATAAAAGATGGCTGTTGGTTTGGCCCCCAAAATCTCAACAGTCTGTGTTCCGACATTATGTCAGAAAATCTTTTGTTAACCTTCTTAAAGCTACTTAAGTAACTCCTACCTGGTGTCAGGAGGACCTTAAAAAAAATGACACAAGTCACAAGTAAATAAGGTTCTATAAAGTCTTTTGGTGATGTCCAATGAAATGCCTTTTTTTTGGACTTGGATCTTTGTCTTTTCAAGTTAAAAGAAATTTGTAGCCCATGCTTGTTTGAAAATCTGCCTCGATTAAATCTTGCATGGTGTCAGGATGATTATAAAATGATGAAACAATTAAATAAGGATATAAAGTCAAACCTTTTTTGTTGGTGTCCAAGCAAAAGGGTTTTTTTGTACTTGGATCTTTGTCCTTTCAAGTAAAAAAAGATATTTGAGGCCATACCTGTTAGTAAAATCTGCCTTGATTATATCTTTCATTGTGTTAATAAGTAAAGAAAATAAAGATTTAAAGTTATTTAAACCTTTTTGATGATGTCCAAGCAAAATGTTTTTTTTTGGACTTAAAAGGATTTTTGTTGTTTCAAGGAAAAAAAATTATTGCAGCCACTGTAATTGCTTGTAAAATCTACTTTGTGTAAATCTAACTTAAGTCAGGATAATGTTAAAGCAATGAACGAAGGAAGTAAGGAAGCAGGAGGCTGAGGACTATTGTAAAGTTATTGTTTTAAAAAAAAATGTTATTGAAATATACTTGTTGTTGTACACACCATTTCAAGGCCTGATACAATTCTTTATGTATATTGGAATTTGCTAGAGCAAGCTGTCTTCCTGAAAGACAGAAGACCCATTGCATGCCCTGTGTACATTAAACCCACAAATATTCATAATTGATTCAGGATGAGAGATGATAAGAGCAGGGGTTGAAATCATATACACTCTCATTATTTTTTAAGATGGGAAAAAGCTGCCACTTTACCAAAATACTATTTTTTTTTTAATTTGAAAATGCTTGTATTTCTAATTTCAAAAGAAATAGTCTAAACAAATAAGTAATCAATCTTTTTAAACTGTCTGAACATATATAATGCGTTGTTTTAAATATGAAAATAAAATTCTAGGTGTTTTTTATTGCTTATTTACCAAAACTCTTTTTCCTCAATAAATAAAAAGTCTTCTGTTGATATTGATAAAAGTACATTGATAATGAAGTAATAAAAAGATACAATCTTCTCATAATCATCAGGCAAACAGTAAGAGGGTTTTCTTCTGATGGATGGAAAGTTTGTGCCTTTTCATAAACTGTTGGCACCACTTGTTTTCAGCTTTAAGTCGCCCTTTTGGTATATTGTGCTTGTCAGTTTTCGCAAGTTTAAAGTGCTTTCATTCACACAAGCCCAGGTAAAATCGCCAAACCATTCTGTCGTTTTTTTTTCAATCCATGCAGGCAAATCTTTCTCAAGCTTGGACCAAAAAGCTTTCCTTTCTTAATCGCCTCGTTTTATTCGCGACGTACTCTGCAGATTTTCTTTTCTGTTCCTCGACAAACGAATATTACTTTCGCGAATGTTGAACTGTCTTTCGGCTGCTCGATTTCCATTCACTTCAGAAAACCGAATAACTCTTGATTTTTTGGAAGTTGTGTAGCTTTGACGTTTTGTGGACATGAAGATCGTGATCTAGTTTTTTAAACAGTTGAAACTTAGTGGGTGAATAAATAAATAAAATAAAACTATTACTGGACATTAACATGAAACATAGCGACGTTTCGCCTAGAACCACTAGGCTTCTTCATGCACGATCGTTGGTGCAGGCCGAGATGCATGATTGGACACCACCCAAAGCAGTGTCGCAGTAGTGAGACAAACGAAACCTCAGTCCATCCCTCCTGTTTAAGGAGGGGGCCTCGAGCCTCTCCAAAATCGCCTTAGTTCTTCACTCCCTGCTTGAACCATCGCGCCATCTTGTCTAGAATCTTAACATCAGGGGGGAGGGTATTATGTCCACTGGCCTCTCTGTGGGTGTATACCGGGGAGTCGTTGGTAGATATCCCACTGGAGTTCGGCTTAAGGTGCTGCTTCACTCGTTGTTTTAGGGCCTGTTTAGTTTCCCTGATGTAAGATTCATCGCAGCCCGGGTGGGCGCATTTGATGCGATAAACGAGGTTATATGTCTTTTCCTTGGGGGTTCTGTCTTTTACATTCACAAGCTTTTCCCTTAGGGTGTTGACAGGCTTGAAGACTGTTGACACACCAAAGGCTCGGAAAGTGTTCCTTATTCTATCAGAGGCCCCCTCAAAGTAAGGGATGGTGACCCAGTTGCTACATCTGCGCGAGGCCGCTAAGGTGTTATCTGGGGACTTTGTGGCTTTGTGGAAGGACCATTTGGGGTAACCACATGCTCGCAGAGCCTCACGGATATGAGATTTCTCAGCGTCAGTATCTTTAGTGGGTGAATAGTTGCCCAGTCGTCGCAACGACGAGTGTGTTTAGTATAGTTCGTAACGATGATTATTTTTTTAATTATTTTGGTATTGTTTTATAAAGCCACTAACTTAAAACACTTTGATTGAGTTGATTTGCAATAGATATTATAAATGCAAGTTACCTTCTGTTTTATGTATGATTTCCATGTTTAACGCACACTTGAATTTTGACACCGAAATTTCAGGGAAAAAATTGCGCATTATACACGCATAAATACGGTATCAGTATAGGTTGGTTGATTTTGTGACTTTTGCTGTTGCTATCCCTTTCTGTTTTGAACTGTTCTTGCGCTTGCCACCATTAACAGCAGCAGGAGAAGAATAAGTTGGCGAAGAAACAGATGTTTATGATGGCAAGAGATTCTCGTCCTCACTCTATCTCGCGTCGCACTCCACCTTTCTGCTGCTTCATTATCTGCGTCCTATTCACTTTCATCGTGACTCGGCATGTTTGTTGCAGTGGATGCCCGTTGGTTGCTGTGGTTTGCCAACCAATCTAAATTATTAAACTCTGGAGGCGATACAGCATCACGTCTAGGTCCTGATACAACGGACTTTCTCTCTTTTAGATGTCGGCCAAACGCGATGCAAACATTCTTGTATTTTCTTTCGGCTTTGGCAGCGTCTAGACCGAATTTCTCCCCAATTGCTTCAGTTTTTCCAGAAGGCTATAGTTACTGAGCGGAAAGATTCAAAACATTCCACAGTGTCCTTTAGTTGCAGTTTCTACTCCACCAAGTGAAGAAGACGACTGAAAAGATCAGTCACCTTCCGATGTAAGAGGGTCCCCGCGGTCCAAGAAAAACCTGGAAAGTCAGGGAATTCAAAAACTTTTTCCAGGGTCATTAAATGTCAGGGAATTTTGCAAAAAGTCTTTAAAAGTAAGGGACGTTTTTGTAGGTGACTAGTATACTGTGTTGGACTGTTAATAATTTGATATTAAAAGCGTCGATCTTGACGTGTTTCAATGTTTTTTGTACGCGGAGATGGAATCTTTTAAGACAATTAAGAGGCAATTTGTCCTAGTTTTTAAAGTGGACAGAAGTTTAAACACAGACAGCCAATCAAGGTCCTTGTAACATTCATTAAATTTATACTGCTTGCTGCACCAAACCATGTTTTACTCGACTGTCCGTACTCGACTGCACGGTAATACAATCTTCATAACAATGTCAAAGAAAAAGTGCCATTTTCAAGACTCGTGACAGAGTCATTTTGTGCAATATAGTATTTTGTCAGTTAATTTTCAAAACCTGGAAAGTCAAGGAAAGTATTTTATCTTGGTCAGTGAAAGTTATGAAAGTGTGGAATTTTTATGCCAACACTGAGGGGGGACCCTTTGTAAACGTATCTGGGGATAAGTCACTCCATTGGCTCTCGAAACACCGTACAGAAACCGTATAAAAACCATCAAGAAGACGTTTTCCTAATAATTAAGGGGAGGTTTCTTAGTGACAAGTAAATCTAAAATATTGTCCACTTCCAAAATGCCAAATGCATTCTCAATTATTCGCCTTGCTCTTAATAATCTGTAGTTATAAATTTTTGATTCAGGTCAATGTTATCGGCTTCATAAACCAAGGCTAAAGCTCTAAGTGTGAAAATTTCGTCTCCTGCAATAACATAGAGAGGATTTTTGTCCCGTGTAGGGAACGGCTCGGCAGGTTTAACTCGATGGAGTGTTGTTCGAAAGTTTGACCAAGCAAAGAGTTCGAAAATACACTAGCATCGCTTGTACAGCCAAAACCTCCAATGTCGGCGAGTGTGAAACAGTACTTAGCACCGCAAATTGCCTATAAGACAATACTTTGGAAGCTTTTATAATTATAATAAGCGGATCAACCATTCTTTGTCAGTCCGTCATGATGTGCTTTCTGTCTATTGCACCAATGCAATTTGGAAAGTTCCACTCTTCCTCGAATTCTTTAGCAATTTGAAGCCATTTGCATGTTGTTTACGACAGCTGCAGGTATTTGTCTAAGCGCAAGCCATATTGCTTCGCACGTTTCTCTTAATATGTTTGATATCGTCGATCTTCAAATGCGAAATAAAAATGACTGAGACTGCCGAGATAACCATCAGTCTTTTAGCATTTTAGGTTAACCTTCTCGACCTGCGATGGTTTTCGCTATGAGAGAACAACAAGGGTTAAAAGATCCTTATAACGCTCAGGGGACATTCTTGAGAACCTAATTTGCTTCTTCTTATAGACTGTGCAAGCCACTCAATTCCTACCTAAAGAAAAATTATCTGTCGTGTAGTCTAAACTTTTGTATATGGTATGGTATCGTAGGCTTCCAACTCTTTTTTCTTTTGATATACCTGTCGAACCCAAAATCTGTGTCTTCTTGGAACCCTTCTACCTTGCCTACGGCGTAAAGTCGAGAAAATAAAGAGATAGCAGTTCGCGAAGTTCCTTCTCCGATTGATATTTGCCACTTTGTTTGCTAATCTCGCGCCAAAAGTTTTGCCGGACTCGGGAACATCACTGACGACCTCGCTCCTTCAATCTTTTAGGTGATTGAGACGATCATATGGAAACCTGTGATCGTCCCAATCGTCCTGATCGTCTCGAAATTTTCGGAAACGACTTACGCGATCGTTACGATCCGGAAGTTCATATGAAAACCAGGCTTTAGCCCCCAACATACAGAAAAGGAAAGTTAATATATATAATAATATATTAGTCATATAATTTTAGCTATTTTTATCATATTATAATTAAATAATTATTTTTATTTTAATATTATTTATTTTATTTTAATTATTTATTATTTTATTTAATTATCATCTCAAAGATGATACGATGTGGGATGTAAAACTCGGGTTTTTCTGATTTCTGCGTTTCTGGTTCGACTTTCCTTCTTCTGCTCCTGGATAACAGCATCATATGCTTCGTAGAGGTCGTTCTTGGGTAGATTGCGCTCCAGATTGTCCAATCACTCCGAACTGTTGGCATGGTTGGCTGGTAGAAGAAAATGATTACCTCGTCATGGCAATGCCGTCTCGTACCATCCCTCTGGACTGCACTGAAGTTGCTCTTTAAACACTGCCTGTTGGTCGTTTGCGGTGTGCTCAACCAGCCCAAAGACATCCAAGTCGGCACAGGTCCTCGTAGTCGCTCCAGGAGGTTTGGCCAAACAACAAGGTTGGTTGGGTAGTTTCTGCACCAGTGCTCATCAGGAACCATCCAAGGCGTGTCTTTTCCACAATGGGATCTCCCTCTAGGTTGATAAGAGGCAGAGCTTGGGTCTTAGTGCGTGCGTAATTTACGGCGCCAAGGACCAAGTGCGTTGCAAGAGTTTGTTTGTCAGCGGGTTCGTTTATATTTACTCCTTTGAGGTGTCGGTATTTTTCAACAGTTGCTTGTAGTGATTGTTTATTTCGAACAGTGTTGGCTTGTCCACTCCGGTGAGCTCAACATCCAGCTCACATTTTCTATCTACTGGATGTGGGCCTTGTGTTTGTGCAGCTTTAACTTTTTGGAAGTCAACGTAATTTCAATTGACGGAAATTCCGTCGTGAATGGTTTTGCGTGGACAGTGTCAAGAATAGTGCGGGAAGCATAGCTGCTCCCAGCGCCCCTGTCCACGAGTGCAAGACATTACATCCCATTCGAATTTACTACAATAATTGGCAGCAGTCCTTCACTGTGCCATTTGCCGTTAACAACTTCCTTTGGTTATCCTTACTGCCTTCTGCGGAAACACTTTCAATATGTAGACTTGTGTAGTGTTGAGTTGCAGCTTCTACAACGTACGTTACTACTGCAACGGCCGACGCGACAATTAGGACGAGTAAAAATATAACAAAGTTTCTCCTCAAGAAGAATTTTTTGGTCGCTTTTCCACGTTGCATACTACAGGCCATTTCACAGTTTTGTAAGTTTTCTGGCCACAATACACGCATGCCTTGCGATCGTATGATGGCTGAAACTTTCATTGAAACACGTGGCGGTTCACCCTTTGAATCGTTGATTGTTCTTTTTCTCATCCAAATGTTAAGTGCCTTTATCAACTCCTCGTATCCCCATTCATCGAAATTTTCTGCAGCTCCTTTCAGGTTCTTTCGGATGCCCAGAAGTTTCTCTAGAGTTGTTTGCGCTAATCCCCTTGTTTCTCCAAGCATTCCTAGAGTCTTCAGGTTTTGCACTGCAACCAACACTTAGTTTGTCTGAAAACTCAGGTATCTTTCGAATGTCACTACCGGGGTTTGAGAGTTCCAAAGTATTTTAATTTAGTGTTTCACAATATCCGCAGTTTTCGCGAATTTCGTGTTTTGGATCTTTCTTGCTTCTTCATACCGTTCTTCCGTGTACGGTAACCCGCTAATCAATGTTCTGATCTTTGGAGAAAGATATCCCTGCAGGTATCCCAACTTGTTGATACTGGCAATATCTCTCTTGTCAACGCTCTCTTTAAACTGGCTCCAAAAGCGAAGCCAGTCGGTTGTCTTACCTTCGAACTTTGCTATTTCTATTTTGGGTAGTTTAGCTTTTTTGACTCTCGATCACTTGATTTCAAAGATGGTTGTTTCTTCGCATCTGGTTGTAGTGTGGCCTTCTGGCTGGCAAAATACAATTGTTCCTGCTGGGATTTTTCAAACCGCAACTGTTCTACTCGTTGTTTGGCCTTGCTCTTCTCGCTCAGCATCTCTCAGGCACTTTGACACTCTCAATTTGATTACCCGCTTTTTCTATTTCCTTTTCCACGCCGTCTGACCATTTTGCTTTAATGGCCGGATCTTTTTGAATTTGTTAGTTTTGTAGCTCTGTCTTCTGCTTTTGTCGTCGATGACTACGGCTAATTCAGTAGCGCATCTCTTTGCCTTCTGACTCTTTTACCTTGAGCAATAATTGTGTTACACTTGGCTGCATTAATCTGTAGTTGCTTTGTTTGTGCAGTGATCTCTGTTTCTGCTGCATTTATCACCCCTCGGAGGTGCCATTTGTTGTAAACTGAAAATTTGCCTCCACACTTTATTGAACTTCTAAATCACACTGCAAATTTTCACAGACCTGAGCTTGTTAAAAAATGGGTTACATTTATATCTAAACTTGGCAGTACAAAAATAAGCTTTATGCGTCATAGATGGGTTTTCCTGGTGAGAATGCTGATTATTTAGGCTATTTTATTGTCAACCACCCAAATCTTATTCTGGAAAGTACACTTTTTGTGATTTCTGCTTGGTGTGTCGAAAATAATTATAGTGACAGATTGAAACATAATAATTAGAATGTCACAAACTAATAATAGAATCTATCATTTTTGGGCAGTTCCCAACAGTTATGCATTCCGTCACAACGGAATTTTCCTCCCAGTGGCTTCACAACATCGTCTGTTCCTCCATTAGGACTGGTGTTTTGTTCTTTCCTTCTTAAAATTCAAACTGACGCTTACTCGGACGATCCGTTGGAAAACACCTGCTTTGCACTTTGACGTGGAATTTAATTGCTTTTGTTGTATTTAATGCTTCGCACTTTTCATCGAAACTATGTTTTCATGGCTGATAAACGTCTTTAATTCTCTTATGAACAAAATTGTAATGCGCGAATTTTGGAAAGAGGATCAAATCCATGATGACCTATTCGAACAAAGAAAAGTGTGATCATTGAAGTGTAAACCGTGAACCTTCAAAAGAAGACCATCCCGAATCATCATTGTGTTAAAAAATAAAATATTTAGCAATTCATTGTTTTTTCAACGTTCTTGCATATCCATTTTGTGAATAAGCCCCTTTGCAAATGCTGTCGGAAAAAAACTTCAGATCTTATTGAATGAGTTGCTTGTATATGTTTCTTATGAAATTTTCTGCTGGAACGAAATAAGAAATGGTTTGGTCCGCATATCGGATCTTTCTCCTCATCAATTTTTGCCGTTAAAACAACAGTGAGAATTACCTGTCTGGATTTGCTGTAAACGAAGTTGGATAGTTGGAACGCTTGTAACAGCCCAATCACATGTCCGTGGATAATTTCCTTCCACTTAGTGTCCACATTCGTCATCGCTTTTCATCTCCTCTTTCGTTATCGCTTTCATCTTCTCAGTTTTCCCTTAATTTTGTCATTCTTTCAGCTGCCAATCATAATTCCGCTTCATTAAATCTTTCAAGTTCTTCGTCACAGGACTGTGGAACATCTCTGAAATCCTATTTTTTTTCCTTGGAGGATTACATTATCTTATTGTTATATTTTCATAGTAAGTGCTTTGGTAGTCATGTTTTATTTGGACCATTGACTATTGCCAGTTAAAACATTGAGTAAACTTTTAGCAGCCGTTATCATATCTATTGTCTCCAGTCTTTTGTATCTGGATCCACAGCAGTACGATCCTCCAGTCTTAACGACTTGGTTTGAATGTGTACCACTGCCCCCTCCAGAATATCCAGCGCCCCACCAGAAGCACAACTGTCTTTTTTAACTCTTGGGACAGGTCATCGGTTATAACTGCCCAGGCGCATTCCCCTTTCATTTTATTTTAAGTCTAAATTTACAGAAGATTTTTCATAAATTAAAAACGCTGCTCGAACAATCCAGAGGAGGAATATCAGGGATGACGTCTTAGGTATTAGAACATTTAAAAATATTATTTCAAGCAGTACTTTACCGTTCATCACATTCAAGGGGTGTTATTCCTTCTTTTTTATCAGATTCTCATTTTATAAGGAACCGTTAATTTTTATGAGTTCCGTTGACACAACTTACTGCCCCTAGAAAGCCCCCTTTTCGTAAAAACCCTGTTTAATAACTTGCGGAATTTCCGCTGTTGATGGCTGCTTATTAACCTTTTTTTCTGCAATGGCTGCAGACACTCGACTTTAGACCCTAAAAACTTAAAACTTATTTAACAAGGCTTATAAGATTGATTAAAATTTTAACAAAGGGCCACTTGAGTTAAAGCAGTGGTTACCGCTAACGGGGTTGTGTGAAGCTGTTTATTTTAACTAATGGTTGAGGATTTAACAATTGGTTAAAAGATAACAACCCTCGAAGCTGTTGAATATTCTTGTACCTCCTGTACAAGATTTAAAATATTTTTGTAGGCCGTATACGATATCAGGATTTCCTTTTTTTTGTGCCATTCAGGCCTAAAAATTTCAAAATTGTTAAAAACTGTTAAAAACTTGTAAAAAAAAAAAATACTTGTAAAAAATTTGTTAAAACGTTTTCGGAGATACTCTCCTTCCTCAGTATGCCTCCTCGAAGCAAACCTCGAAGCAACCCTTGAAGCAACCCTCTTCTGGTCTATAGTATAGTCATAAAACGCAAGACTTGCCTAACTATATCGATAAATGAGAGACCAGCAAGACGCACGCAATATCTTTTTATGGAAGCTAGCTAGTTTTAACTTTTATCTACGACAAAACTTCTGCTTACTGTTTCCGTCGACATGTGCCAAGTAGTTTGGACATGTATAATGCTGCAGGCTATAGGAAACACTTATTTGTTTTATTCAACCTAAATTTTGTCAAGTTTTAAATACATGTGTTTTTTTATCTTTGCAACAAGAGAATCCCTAAAACCTCCCATATTCCAAAAAATTACCTCACATGCAATATTAGTTTTTAGGTTCGCACACGTGTGACGGGGGGATGAAAGTCATTTTCACTGACCGAAAGGGATCCTTTACTGCTTATTAGTTTAGCGAATATTTATCTTGAAGAATTTGTTCCATATATCTACTGGTCTGAAGATCTGTTTACTTCAAAGAATAGTTAGAACGAGAAGTTCCATATAGTCTTGGTCAAAAGCATTTATGATGTCAATATGGCTGTGAGCTTGACTTTGGATCAAACTACAACGATCTGATTATCACTGTGTTAAAGGCACCCGAAATTTTTAGCGCAACGCGAGTAAAATGATAATGATAAATAAATTTAGCTAATGGTGACCAACTAAACCTTTACTTTGGCATAAAACTACAGTCTCTGCTACTTTTGAACAATGAGGGACGCCACACTAACCAGCCATTAAGCCGATAAGTTTGCAAAAAGATTAAACATCTCCTGATAGTAATTTTTTTACATTTGCATTTTGTTTGCATTAGCTGTAAATGGTACACAGGAGCATATGCTTTGCTTTGGTGTTTGGTGCTTTTTACCAGCTGAAGTGACAAAGGCAGATACGAAGTGAAATGGTAACAGATGGCTTGCTTGGGATTTGGGCACCAAGATAAAATATGGCTGTGCCCATCTTTCCAGAATTTGTAGTTATTCTTTGTCACTACCAAAATCTCTTTGATCAAGTTTTATGCTTAATTCGTGTAATCAAGCAAATGAAATAGTAATTGAAAAATTATGATAAGTTTGGAGGAAAGTACTCAATGCTTACAGTGAGGCTATTGCTCCCTTACCCTTTGGTTTAGTACACGCAATAGCACTATTGAAAATTGAAGGCCCAACTAAGGGGGAGCTTCTGGTTATTTTGTAGATGTGATAGAGTAAATAAAGAATTTGTGCTGGCTCATATTTTATTTAAAGATACCCAAAACCATACATTTCCGAAATCTACAGACTCTGAACTTAATTCTGGCAGCCACCATTTTGCGGCCGGACTCCACACAAGCATTGTCAAAAAGTGCATTTAACCTACAAAATTCCATCAATCACATTTTGATGCAATATTCTGAATGGACCATTACAATAACTGACCTAGATTTTTCACACATGGTTAAGGGAAGGTCGATCCATTTCCCTATGATCCACTTTTCGGAGTTCGCTTTTCGTTGCCATTGAAACCAACAACAAAAAGACAAACTTTAAATTTAATTTTTTGGACAGCAGTTAATGATATCAAAAATGTGAATCATAGGGAAATAGATGCATGTCCAAGAAACAACTTCTGCAAGTTTGACAAAGTTCTGATAAATCTACAGAAATGTATAGTGCATCAAGTACAGTCAGTTCCGTAAAATGCCATTTTAAGAAAAACGGCTTTAAAGTTCTGTACCAGTTCACAAGAGGTCAATTCCATTATTTAGAAGCAGTTAGCCCTAGTTTTTTTAGAGTTTTTTTTCTTTTTTCTGGCTGACCTTATGCTCTGAATGTGTTTCCTCTTTCCTTTTACTGTATTTTGTGTCAGTTAGCTAAAATTTCTTCATTAAATCCTGCACGCAATTATGTTGTACCGTTTCTGTGCATTCCTTGTTTTCGATCGATAATCATTATACTTTTGTTCAATCCTTCTAATAGATTGTTTAGCTCTTTTTTGTCTTTTGCATTTCCAGCCTTAGTTGTCTTGCCTGCAGGTATGTTGAGTTTTTCCATCACTTCATGTCGAGCCTTTGCGCCACCATTGAAAACAAGAATACCCTTTGTAATACCCTTTGTGCTTATGCTTTGGGCACCTGTTCCAAGTCATTCCATTAACAGATTCATTGGTATTTTGCGAAAAACCTGGAACACACCTCTTTAACAACCGAGGCTCACTCAATCTGGTAAAAGTTGGCATAAGAAAATCCAGGAACACTGGATCAAGATGGTGCTCTTTGTTTATAAATGTTTTCTCCCCAGTCTCAGATACTAGGTCTATCTGGTACAAACACTACGAGTCTGGGCCTTTTGGGCAGTACTGATGCCTCATCTTATTGTCTGACAACTTTGTTGAATGATAAAGAGTAGCTTTAAGTGAAGTCTGCATGTTTTTTACTACTGTTTCAACCTCTGCCCTAGTTTTTGCCTTTCGATCAACATTGCGTCGAATAGCATTACCATAGTATCGCTGCCGTTTGTCAATTGCTGCTCTTGTTAGACGGCCTGCACGTCCCCCAACTGTCTTCCCATCTTTTATTTTTTTTTCTTTTGTTAAATTGAGAAGATTTTTTCCCATGCGCTTTTGTACATGGCCGATGCAGTCAAGTTTGTTCACTCTCTTACATCCAGTATCCTCAAGATCATGGTCTTTAACCCAGCGCTCATACTCGTCAGTCTTTATCCATTCCTGGTACTCTGCTGATTTTTTGTCCATCCGTTCATATTTTGCACATAAATCACACACATCATATATGTCCTACACCTCTGTGTGTGATTTGCTGTCCCCATCACAGACCATGTTGGTTTGAACTGATCTTCCCCACAATACCTTTGCAACATGTTTCTCCATTGCAGAACTCGTGCCTGTAAAATTTTTTTGGCATTTTCCACTCGATTCATGTTCCTGCTTCCAAATCTCATATTGTTCTTTTTTATCTTTCAGTTTATTGCCCTGTTTGCAAATTTCACAGTTTTTTGACAATGTTACAAAATCAATAACTTTGCCTGTCTCAGCTGCAATGACGAAACCAATGCCATAGCTTGCAGTAAAGCCACGTTTACTCCATGTCCCATCGAATGAGACAGTAATATCAAAAATGGTGTCTTTACTTTGTCCAGGATTTTGAGACAAGAGTTTTTGACGTAGCTCAAAGACTGGTGGTGGCAGTTTCATAATTTCACAGATCACTGCTAATCCCTCCCGTCCAAGCCCATTCTCATCTATAGCAAATACTGTTCTTTTATTTATGTCGGAAGCACGTCCAGAAGAACTCTCACTGCTTTCTAAATAAACACGATGTTTGCACCACGTGCATTCAAAATAGAAAGGGTTGCACAAGCCATGCCGTTTAGAATAATCGTCCACAAGTTTAATGTGTCCACCTTTGCACTTATGCATGAGTTCCATTACTTCTTTAAGATTTTAGAGGCTAACAATAATGTTTCCTTCAGGCTCTTGATCCTGGAAATAGATGCTTTTTTTTTTGCAACATTGCGGTGGGGACGCGAACCACTGCTTTCGTCATCACAGGAAGAACTATATAAGAATTTTCAGTGTGGGCTTCACCTGATTCAAGATTTTCTTCGGCGTCCGTTGCAGTAGCTTTGTTGCTGTTTGCGTCCTCGTGCGGAACAACAGGCTGCGCAACTTTCTACTTTTTCCATCGAGGCATTCCTTTAAATTTAGCTCCCCCCTAAGCAAAAGTTTAAAAAAAATAGCAAAATATCACGATAAGTAACATTTTTAAGTGCATGCAAGAGTACTGTTTTGTTTTTATTGACTGTCAGAAATTCATTGCATATCACAATTATCAAATGCCAAGATGATCGCTCATATGAGAAGTGAGGCGAGTTTTCGTATTTCTGACGAATTTTAGAATCATCTCCACATAGCACGCCGTTGTTATTAATAAATTTAACAAGTCTCTCTGATGTACCTCTGAATTGAAGCGCTCCGGTAATCAACCGAATCATCTAACATCCGGATGAGTATGATTGTAATTAAGGAAGTGTTACTTTATACCTTGAAGTATTAATATTTCAGGCTTTCAGAAATAGCTAGACATGAATGGGATATTATATTTGAAGTTACTCGCTCCGCCATTTTTAACTGCAACGACAAATTTCTAAAACTTTCACCTGAATAAAAAATAAAAATGAAAAAATGATTAAATCACAAGTAATACCGTTCAAACGCTGTTATCAGGCGCGTACTCACACTAAGGTATTTGTTGGCCTCATTTTTTGTGTATTTTTTTTGTTAATGATTAATGTTTTTCGTTCTCTGCAATTTTATTCCTTAAGAAATTCTTTTTTACCTAACAAAATAAATGTTTGCTTGAGCCTTCATGTTGTATACAATCATGGTTGGAAAAATTTATTACTTCAACAATTTAATTGAAACGTTAGATTTTTCCTAATTTTTTAACTTACCGCTAGCGTTTCTCCTGGCCCGATGCTAGGTCTCATGCTGGTATCTTCCTTTTTAATAAATGGTTGAATAGCCAGTAAAAACTCTTTAAAACTGCTAAGGGTTTGTCAAGCCGATGGTATTGTCGAAAAGTATCGGGGTTCTCCCATCATAATTCTAATGAAAGATTAGCGTTGACATCTTGATCTTTCCTTCGTCGAATCCAGTTTTTCAGCCAGCACATACTTTTTCTTTGATGTTTGTATTAAATCAGGTAAAACGTTTCGTTATCCTGTGCTTTATTGCGTCAGGTTGTTACATCTGGAAGAGAAAAAGAATACATTTTCTTTTGGATTTCTTTCTCCTAAGACGTCTCAGAAGAAGGAGCATATCTGTCGCTTTTTTGCATCAGAGTTGTTCAGCCGCAACATCGTTATCTTTGATGATGTTTTTTGAAATTATGGTCATAAATCGAATACTGTATCCAACTTTAAGTAATCATGTTTAATCAACCTCTAAGAAGTAGAAAAGAATACATACAAGACTGTTGTCTTAACAATAATAAAACATGCAACAGTATCATGTGATAATTTAAACCAATCACATATTAACATGTATGAATGAACTTTAGACTTATCTTAGACTTTGAACCTATAAACTCATGTTGTGATCATTACATGCAAACCATTCTAAAGAACCTTATATGAAGTACCACTTCTTAACACTCCCATGTAATGATAACACCCAATTATTAACTTAACTTTAAAGTTCAAAATGTTTGTGGTAAGCAAAAAATTATTCTTTGATAGCGAAAACGCCAAACATGTCTCTAAATTTCTCAAACTGAACCTACGATAGTCCCCTTGGTCATAATATCTGCTAACATGTCCTTGCGTGCACATTATTTCACTGATACAGTGTTCTGGCTTACTTGCTATCGAATATGATGATATGAGACATCAATGTACTTTGTACGTGAATGAAACTTTGGATTCGTGGACAGTTGAATTGCACCTTAATTATCTTCAAATATGACAGTAGGATCATGTTGTTTGATAGAGATAGCATCAAGGAATCTCAACCAAATTCCTTCTTGGCAAGCAGTGCTCAATGCAACATACTCAGCTTCAGTAGTTGACTTCGAGACACGACCTTGTCGCTTACTGCACCAACGTACTGTATTTTTCTCAACTTGAAGAACATACCCGGTCGTTGAACGACGTGTTGTCAAATCACCACCCCAATCAGCTTCTGAACATCCTCTCAGAACAGGCTCACTTCCATCTGAAATATACATCAGACCATAGTTAAGTGTTCCCTGAATGTATCGAAATACTCTCTTTACTCCCTTCCATTGTTCTAGTCCTGGATTTGCCATGAACTCTGATAGAACACCAACAGTAACAGATAAATTGGGTCGACTAATAAGTGCAGCATAATTCACACATCCAATAGCAGTTTAATATGTCTTCACTTCGACTGACTTTTCTTCTATTGATAGAGTTTCGTATTTCGTACCAAACTCTAATGGAGTTGACACAGATTTACAGTTCTCCATCTCGAATCGCTTAAGAACTACTTGTAGATAATTCTTTTGGCTTACTGACAGTGTTCGTAAGCTGCTATTGCATTTCACAGTCATGCCAAGAACATGAATTTCACCCAAATCTTCAACTTGGAATTGCTTTCTAATTGCTGCCTTTTCTTTCTTCAACATCTCTACATTATTTGATAGGAAAATCATATTCGTCCACATCAATTGAAATAATGACGAAATCAATTTTGCCATTTGTGGATATAACAGACTTGATGTAAACACATGAGTCTGCAGTGCTCTTCTTATAGCCATTAGCCACTAGATAACCATTAAATGGAATTGTTCCAGCATCTTGGTGCTTGTTTTAGACCATAAATGCTTTTAATTTGCATACGTTATCTGGTTGATTCTCATCAATAAAACCATCAGGCTGCTTTAGATAAATTTCTTCCTCCAATTCTCCTTGTAAAAAGGCAGTTTTGATATCCATCTGGTGGACTTTCCCATCACACACATTTTCAAATGCAAGCAATGATCTGATTGAGTTATAGCGAGCAACAGGAGCAAAAGCGTCTTTATAGTCAATTCCTTGGGATTGACTATATCCTTTTGCCACCAGTCTCGCCTTAAATCTCTCAACAGACCCATCAGGATTTTTCTTTACCTTATACACCCATTTGCTGCCTACTATATTTTTGTTCTTACGTGGTGGAACCAAGTCCTATGTATTACTCTCCAAAAGAGACTTGTACTCTGATTCCATTGCACTTTTACACTTCCTTGAGTACTCTCCAGTGGCAGCTTCATTAACATTACTTGGTTCATTGATAACATCTGCAGTAAGGGTACTTGCACTCTTCGACATATCTTGCAGGAGGTCTTCTCACTCTTCTTTCTCCAACTTTTCCAACTTCTTCCATAAAGTTATCTTCATAGGTAACTCCTATTTGATTGTTGCCATTCATGTTTTGCAAATTGCCAGCATTTCGATCTTTATTCTCTTCATCAGTTCCTCTCTCATCATCTCTTTCATCACTGTTTCCAAAGCTGAAAAGTTATTCTCCCATCAATATGCACAGGAGATGTTAACTCCCGGAGGGGGTAGATCTAGAGTTTGGGTCAAGAGACTGCCTGAAGTGATAGAATCAATCAATAATGAACCGATTAGAATAACAGCTGAAGAACCTGATAAGGCTATCGATATGAATGAAGTTACCGTAAGAGAGGTTAAGTACAAAAGACCTGTTGGCTTGGATGAAGAGAGACTACCGCCTGGGGTTTATGTTTATGAAGGAGGTGAACGTAGAAGAGCGACTGATCCGATATGGAGTATCGAGATTTACATGTTATCTCGTAGTGTTGTTACTCCTGATAAACCCGTATTATATTTCCTAGACGGGGACGATGCTCCTGTAAGATCATTTGTGAGGGAGGAGCTTCTTGTTGTTCCTGAGGATACTGAGCTACCTCCTCATTCTTTATTGGAGTAGGCCCTCTATTTCTTCTTCAGTATCATCTTAGTTAACATCTCCGATATCTTATTCCTCTCGTTATTAGAAATCGAAGATGGCATCTCCAACGATATTGAATAACGAGATGAAGAAGATGGCATCTCCAACGATATCATATACTTCTCGTTCTCTTCTCCAGGTTCAGCAGATTCATTAGATTCATTAGATTCAGCAGATTGAGGTTCCACTTCAGGTTCACGTTCAGATTCATCATCAGATTCAGCAGATTCATTAGATTCAGCAGATTCATCATCAGATTCAGCAGATTCATCATCAGATTCAGCAGATTCATTAGATCAGCAGATTCATCAGATTCATTAGATTCAGCAGATTCATCATCAGATTCAGCAGATTCATTAGATTCAGCAGATTCATGAGATTCAGCAGATTCATCATCATCAGATTCATCATCAGATTCAGCAGATTCAGCAGATTCAGGTTCCACTTCATCATCAGATTCAGCAGTATCTTCTACAACAAGATAGTGTCCGTGAGAAAGAGTATGAATTCCATCTTCCTGTATAACTCGCTTGTCATCATTAGGTGATAGCGCAACCTTGTTCACCGTCTCAGTGAATAAGTTATGTTTTCTGCTTCTGATGACATTCATTTTACGGTACTGCGAGGCTTGATGTAACAAGCACTCCTTGTAATCTTCGAAACTGATGTTATTCTTGACAACAGCCTTCTTAATGCCCTTGCACTTCTTCACAGCTATGCTTTCATCCATTAGGTATGAATAGACCTTAGCTCTAAGGCCAACAAACTCAGCAATTTATTGTCCTCCAACTTCATCTTTGAACATACCCGGCACTTTCTTGTTAACGCCAATATCAATACATGAGGGATGATCCGCAGGGAAGTTGCTCGTATTGAACCATTCTTTTACATCAGGACTAATATCCTGGTAGAAATCTTCTGTTTGAATCTCATAGGCTAGGGAATCCGTATCAGTGAAGAGAAGTTGCGCCTTATTGCCGTACTTTGGTTTGATGTACCTATAGTGAAACTCGTACATCAATGTTTTGCTGATGTCTAATATAGACATGCCAAGGTAAACGGGTTCGTCGAAGAAGATACTCGTCTTCTTCATATGAATAGCCGCCAACCTCCTACTGAGAATAGTACGTCGCTTATAGTTAGGTTTACATATCAACCTCTTTGCTTGTGACTTCTTGGTACACAGATGGATATCCGCCCGTTTACGGATATTCTCCATCGTTTTACCGAAGACTGAATTATTCATCAGCTTGAAGAAATCCTTTTCGAAATTGTTGGTAGCTTTAGATCGAAGGTTGGTGTTCAACTCGATATAAGGTTTCAACCACTCAGATTCCTTGAACGTTATACCACGATGTATTTTATTAATCTTCAAACCTAGACTTATGTACTGTTTCAGAGTTTGATGATGTACGACATAATTCACCTTGTTACTAAGATTAGGAGTTAACTTCGACACCTTATTAACATTCACATGTTCAGGTGCCAACGGATAGTCGTTATGTTCATCGTGAAGCTCCTGAGGATATTCTAAATCAACTTCTAATATGGATGGATGCTCCCTCCAATTATTCAACTCATCGTCGTTCATCCATGCGAAGCTTGATGTTGGAAGAGGCTTTGACATCGCCCATCCGTACAGGTTATTTGCATCGAGATATGTAATGAACTTCGATTGTTGGTTGGGGTCATGCTCACTCATGTACTTGTTATTCTATTCGCCTTGGCGTATCTTTTAGGTACCATCGATACACCGCCTCGAATTCCTCTTTCAATCATCAATAACATATCAACATCCGTTAATAGATCGAGTTCTATGTTAGTTACCTTCAGAGCCGCATCCCATGCTAAACCGGGGGCTGTGTGATACCAGACAGGATCAAGGCTGTAATTATTGATACAGACATCTCTGCATCCGCAAGTAGGAGAACATCAGACTTTAGATATACGTCGTGATATTCACGCATATTCCTCATACGAAATGTTCTCCATACCTGATGCGCATGTTGGTAGTCTTCAGCAGATATATCTGTGTCATTCAATCTAGAGTGAAATCCTTCTATCGTCGGTAGATTTGTGCAGCTTAACTTATCAAATCCATCGAACCAATCATAAGGGAAGACACCCTTTCGCAACAATAATTGTAACTTGTCTCCCTTGTTAAACCTAGACAGATTTTTGAATGGGGTACCTGATTCTTTAGACGATGACTTAGGTTGCGGAGGTCTTAGCGGTTGGTCGGGTCTTCTGACTTTTAGTTTAATCTCGGACGGTATTACTCTTTGTACAGGCGGGCGTGGTGGGACTTGACGTCTGAGCGCCTGACCCGGGTTTCTGACTCTTAGATTGATTGTATGCATAGCTTGACTTCTTACGGGAGGGGGTGGTGGGATTCTTCCAATTAATCTGTTAAACCTCGCCTTTAGACTTTTGACTTTATTTTTAACAGTATCGGGGATACGAGACACAACACTATCTAGACTAAGCCTTGCTAAATATCTGAGAAGACTCCACCTTCGTGAGGTGCTTGCATGGATTAGGGTCCTTCGTCTTGATGGTGGCGGCGGCCCCATTGGAGACACACGTCTTCGAGGTGGGATGACTGGTTTTAGAGGTTGATCGGGTCTTCTGACTCTTAAATTAATAGGATCTAATGTACGTATTTTTGGAGGTGATGGTATCACCGGTTTTGTTTCACCCTCGGAGAGGGTAGGTATTAAATTATTTACTAAACTATCTAGGCTGGCCGCCATAAACTTAAAGCTATCAATAAACCTTATGCTACGTTTTACTTCAATATTTTTACCTTCTTCGTCAGTAAATTCATCTACAACTATATTTTTTGTGAAGGAGATATATTTCTCCTCGTTATTTGGAATGCAATATAATTTACCATCAGTCGTACCGATGCTCTTAATGAATAGATGACTGTCGTAACCTGATAAGTTATGAAATATCACCGGAAAGAATTTAGGGTTTCTAAATTGAAGGTTACACTCATTGTGAGCTGCACCTCTATACTTACCGGTAAAATGACAATGATCTAAGACCTTGTCTTCTCCTAAGGCAGCACCACAGATGTGGCAATTAGTAGCGTTTATAAAATCGTCTCTCGCCTTCTCAGTTAGCAGCGCTTTCTTTGAGAACTTAAATTGATTATAAATTAGAGTAATGTCTCTCTCGAGGCTCTCAATAAATATCTGAGCTATGTCGTCGTCAGGTGATTTAGCTGTGTATTTTACGAGATGTGGTTTAAATACCTCATCATCAAAACACTTAATTAAATAGCAGAACCCCGATGGTTTGTGTGACTGATACTTCTCAGTGAAGCTGCCGCGTTCATCGGGTTGGCATATGTCTATTTTCTCAGTGAAACACTCAAAATCGGCATAAACTACAAATGGAACACGCAACTTCCTATTGAAGTTATTGAACTTAATAGTTGGGGTGTCTTCATCTTCTCCTGATTCAGGCATCTTTATCTTTACCGCTTCGCTATTTAAGCAATATTCAAGATGCTTTTCAAGCGAGGCCTCTGTCGGGAAGTGATTAAGACAACGCATGCAGAATTCACGTGCATGTTGATGGTTATTTATTTGAGGTGAAAGCAGCATAGACATATTCTTTATTCAACAATAGTGATTGGTATCCTTGTTGGATATAAGTAGTAAATAATAATCTCATCACCATAGTTCTTAGTAATTCTAAGAGGGTAAACCATATCACGATCGTACCCATACACGTTAATACCGTAGGGGTTTTCCTTTTCGAACCTGGATATTTGTTTCAATGAAACAGGGAACTCTATTCCAGACCAATCGAAGTTTGTAGAGTTATCACGAAGTTCTTGGTTTAGCCTCTGTGGATTGTCCCTTGGGTAAACAGCTGATGTAACTGCCCATTTAAAACACTCATGATCATTCAGGTTCACCACGCTAATTATCGCATTCTTATTAGCTATTGCAGATGGTAGAGGGACGTAGGAATTTCCATCTAGAGGTTCATAGGGGTCAATCGATATGTCAAATAATTCAATCTGATCGAAATGATAGTTAGAATCCGTATCCCAGAATTTTGCAAGTTGATTCAATTGGTAATCAGTCAGAAAATCATACCCTTCAGAAAAATCGGTCGCCTCTGTGATTATTCTGATAGGCGAATGGAAGTACTTAGACTCCCTAATAATCTGACCTGTGGCATTATCCTCCTGAATCAATTTACACGCGAGATCCATCCTAAGTTTGATCGGTTTATTCTGTTGATCTATAAGGTCAATGACAGCCGGTTTGATTGTGGATAGGAATGTATCCGCATCATATCCTCTCTCTCCATCTATTCGGTACGTTCTCAAATAGCCGTTGAATGCCTCTCGATGTTGTCTTGGTTCACCAATAGGTCTTCGTTGTTGTTCAGGCTCGGGCTCAGGCTCCGGCTCAGCCTCGGGTTCATGCTCGGGCTCACGTTCATTTTCAGGCTCGGGTTTGGGCGGCAACAGTCTTAGCACCGGTCTTCGGGGTGGATGTTGTGGTTCAGACCGTCTTTTAACTTTATCGAATATTTTCTCGACCTTCTCCTTCAGATTGCCGACTTGTTTATTAACGCTACGCTTGACGGGATCAGGTACTTTAGATATGACCTTAGTCCCGCATTTATTGATCTCCTTCTTTATTGAATTAGCAACCCGACCCGTCATATACCTGAATAATGCCATACGAGAATTATTTATGGGCTTTACAGCCGCAGGGACGTGAACATTCCCCTGCCGTATTGGTTGCTTCATCCGTTCTACTAAATCAGCTTGCTCTGATGTTGATTGAGGTTGATTATTACTAAACGTTGGGGCTAGCCTACGTGACGCAAGTAAATTTCTCTTAGCTCTCGCTGCAGGGACGGGTCTTTCTACTGGAGGATTATCCTTGGACTGTTGTCGTCTTTGGAATGGTGGAGTATTCTTTGGGATTGGTGGTGGTGGTTGGGTAGGTTTTTGGACTGTCGTTTTAGCCTTGGGTGGTGTGAGCAGGAGGATTATTCCTTTGTGCAGGAATATTATTCATCAGAGCTGGGATGAGATGTTGCATTGGCGTATTAGCTAACGCTTTGCGTAGTCCAGCCCCCCGCCAAGACGGATAGTCTCGGTACGATCCTCCTTGGTTCTGGTGTGGGTGTAGGCACACGTCTTTGCACAGGTGGATTAGGTCTTTGAACTGGGAAGGGTATACGAGACACTCGTCTTTGTACTTGAAGATTAGTCCTTGGTGCTGGAACGGGTGTAGGTGCACGTCTTTGAGGAGGCGGATTAGGCCTTGGTTTTGGAACAGGCGGATTACGCAATGCCTCGATTGATTCTGCTTTACGCATTTCATAATAACGAGGGATACGCCTCTCTCTAGCGAGGCGTTTTAATTCAGCAGCCCTTAGTTGTTCTAGTGCAGGTTCTGCTCCTACTGCAGCCGGCTGTGGAAGTTCTGGGTTATTACGCAAAGCTTCAACGAGTTCTGCTTTTCGCAGATAATATTGAGGGATACCTCTCTCTTTAGCGAGGCGTTTTAATTCACCAACATGTAGCTGTTCCATAATAAATTTTTCAATATATGATCTATCTTGTAAATATAGATATCTAAATCTTTAACCCACGTTTTTCTGGGGAATAATTGATTTAACGATAACCCACGTTTATTTGATGTCTAGCGACAAATCTTTTCACGCACTAAATATGAGATGTCTAATGTTTAACATGATTCGGATGAGATTCAGTTTAACGATAACCCACGTTTATTTGATGTCTAATATTTAACCTGATTCGGATGACATCAAGCAACTCGATGCGTGGGGCGAAATATAAATAAAGCAAACTTGTCATGACATCGTGAGACTCGAGCAAAGTCAGATGATATCGGGAGACTCAGGCAGATATTTTGGGGTGGAAGATTTTTTCTGACATAATTAAATAAAATAAAATTCAGAAAAAAAAATAAAAATTCAGAAAAATTTAAAATAAAAAAAATTTAATTGGGATAGGCCATTGCCTTCTCTCTACGCAACTTTTTAAGCTAAAGCAAAATAACTTAATAGGAAGCTTTCTGCCTTAAAAATAGTTTCTTTTTATTGTAACTTAACAGTGATGTCATGCTTGTCATGTCCCTTTACCTAACTTATTGAAGTACGTTAAGCTGTGTAATTGTGTTGAACAATTTTTTTTTCCTTCAGTGGGAGTCAAAGACTCTTACTGCTTAACAGTACAGAAACTAAGATAACTGCCTGTTGAAGCAAGCTACTTATATTAATTTTGAACAACTATTTATTGCCATATAGTAAGCCGAGCGAAAATGCGAGGCTGATGGGGCGACAACATTATAGAGCCGATGCGCGATAGTTTAAAGAGCAGGGGAAGAAAACCTTGAGTGAAAATTAAGTTAAAGTAATACGCTTGACGTCATAGCTATTGTATTCGACTGAACGTACGGAAACGAGGCATGCATCTGTTTTGTGAGTGGTTTCCAAAATTTTAGATTTTTTTGACCATTGATTTTCGAGAAAGCTTGCGAATTTTTTTTTATAGATCTTTAAACAAGTAAACAAAAAGATGTCCAGTTTTGCTTCAATTTTTTGTTTCTGTCTCTCTTTAGTTTCTCGTGATTCCAAATTCTGGCACTAAAAAATTTAATGCGTTCAAAACATGCAGGCCTTTGCACACGTGTGACATTTCTAATGAAAATTACAACAACAAACAACAACATTTTATTACTTTTTTTGTTTCAATTCATTTCTAATCTTCGCTTGCACGCGACAGACGCAATCAATGACAACAAACAGCAGTTGGAGTTTGAGAATGCCTGTGGCTGGATGTGTTGCGCAGACTGCTTTATTGAAAATTAAGTGTGCATAGCTAACTACAAAAGCATTCTTAATCTCTATAAACAAAATCAACACAAGTACTGCAGTACAACGTAACTGATATTGGCTAGGATAGATAAATATATACATTGTCCTTCAAGATCTATGTGTATAAACAAGTTAATTTATAAAAGCGAATACATATTTAACAATTCTGAACTTCTCTATTCGATTAAACTAAACGAAATACTAGGCTACAAACAGGTTATCTGTATAAAATCAATAGGTCTTCTGAATTAGGTAAGCTATACATAGAGAATGCCAAGCTATTCAGTGCATTGCCCGATACGAAAAACCACCTAAAAACCCAGCCCAGGCAACCGGGAAAAAACGGTGGAAACGTATTCTCCTTGGGACTCGACTTCCCATCGTATGCAAGTGCACAGGCTTTGGAGATTAAAGCCATAAGCTATCATGTGTGTAAACTTGGCAATCTGCGTCGATTCAAGGCGGAATGAAATTCATCGGTCGAACCAAAGTTAGTAGAGTGGACTGGTTATGAAACTTAGAAAACTACAAAGAAGATTAAAATGCTGCTTTGTTTCATGTTGTGTGCACGGTCACGGTTATGATCTTTTGTTCTAGGTATGATGGCTCGTTAGTCTATTGGCCGTTTCCTTATTTGCATCTGAAAACCTTTTGTAATCTGTGCACGGTCAACGTCATATTTCAGTAGGGAAAGAGAGAACAAAAACCTAGAACAAAGAAAGCCATCAAGTTTCCTAACCATTTAAATCTACTAACTATGGTCGAACTGACCTTAAATACACAACGCGCTATTTACATAAGACATGCTACATTACACTTCACAACTTACATTTTACAACTTACACTTCACAAGTTACACTTCAGTACATACAAGCGTGCACAGCTCCAAACCGAAATGAAAGCGCTTCTCAACTCCACAAATTCCATTGAGAAGCACTAATTAATTACAGTTAATTGCTACCCGCAATTAGCAGATACAACTATTCGAGGCGGGAGCAATGTAAATGTATTAACTATACATGAAATAATATTTGTTTATTAATAAGGAAAGAAAGATGGCAAAAATTTTATACACAGTAGTAAAAATACTAAAATACTCAAGAGCACCGACAATAGAGAAATTCGCCCACACGAAAATATGTCACAACTTAACGACATTTATACAAATGAAACAATAATGGCTCCACTTGTAACTGTCACACACTCAAAAGCTATTACGATTTTGGGTGATGCTCGTTGGCACTGAGCGGTAGCTATTTAACAATTAGACCTCGAGGACGAATGGAGTACGAGTAATAGTCCATGAGGCCGTAGGCCGAATGGACTATTCAAATTCGTAGTTCATGAGGCCGAGAGGTCTAATTGTTTTAGTATCACCCAACTATTTGGCTTGCAAACCATTCTATAATAA
>JAOEHV020118991.1:0-14912 GCA_025447995.2 Isaurus tuberculatus | reverse complement strand
AACTTTTCAAATATTGCATTTGACATTACTCCTCAATAGGACTCTGCACATTGAGTATCAAGTCAATCGGCTGACCCACCATTTCCAAGTTCTGTACCGGTTTCTCAGTCAGAGCCTCTTAAGTTAACTACTCTGACTAAATATTCAGGGACACCCTCAATTATTAGAGAATACCATGTCATTTTTTTAGGGACAGGAACATATGTCTTTTCGAAGTCCACAACACATTTTCCTAAGCTTCTCCTGCAGCCACCTTACCACAAAAACTGCATAAACTGTCCGCCTTCCAGATGTAAACTCACAGTGCATCTTATTAATTTTGTTTGCTACCTTTTGTCCATCACTTTTTGAAGAACCTTAAAAACATGTGCTTCAAACCTTCCATACCTCTAGGGCTTTTGAAAAAAAGCCTGCAGCCATATCTTAAGCAACTGTTGGCAACCGCTACTGATACATCCTGTTCCGCGTTCCAGGTTTCTGGATGTTTCTGCTTTTGTCTTGTAAGACCACAAACCTCTTTAGCAACAATCAACTTACCTGTTCCTAAAAAGACCTCTTGACCTCTCAATCCTTCAACCTACACTACTTGATCCTTTTTCTAAATGTTTACCTCCACTTCCTTTGTGAAGAGGATTAACAACCTTCAAAACAAATATAGTTTTAGCAAATACTTTACTTTTCTCCTGTACCTATCATGCAAAATTCCTCCAAAGTTTCCTTCCGACCAGACTAAAAAGTTACAGCAGTGTTACAGCCGTTTTCATTTACACGTGCGGTCCCTCAGTTTGTTAACCAAGCTGGGTTTTGGTGGACGTCAATGAAAAGCCTTTCTTTTCAAGCAGCTGCCGACAAGATCAAAGTCAAACAATGTTTGATTGATGTCCACCAAATACAACGTCGGAAACAAACTGCGGGGCCGCACGTGCAAATGGAAACGGCTGTAATAAGATATTCTCTAGAAGAAAAGGTGAAACTTTTACCGCACTATACATGATACCAAAGGTGTATGTTTTTGTTGTGTGAGTTTGTTTTTGTTTTCCATCGGCTCAAGATAAAAAAATCTTGCAGCAAATTTCTTAGTTCCTGCAAAATCTGTTATTTTAGGCGAAACTACAAAACCAAGAATCTGCTGAAAAACTCATTGTGTTTCTTACTTTTAGCATATGAATTAACCACTCCTACCTTCTGCAAAGAACAACACATCCTTATTTTGTTTTAATTTTGTTTTTAAGTTTCCGTTGCCCCATTCTTTTGGTGCATCCCACGGACAAAGTCGGATCATCAGAATATCTTACAACACACAGCTGATGCCTGAGGCTTACCAACTGTGGACAAAACTTGAAAAAGAAACAAACAAAGAACTGCTTGTCAGGTATCAACCTGTCAATTCGTAAAAACGAGAAAACCTAATGCTTGTGGGACGTGGCTTAAATAATAATTACAATTTAGGTAGTACATACGTACTAGTATCAAACCTTAAGCCACTAATATTATGGGCACTAAAGCCACGTTGGTAGAGGGTATTACTCCTTAAATCTATTGTAAATAAAAGTGAGCCTGATGTTAGCAGCTGTCCATGGCTGCTAATATCAGGCTCACTTTTATTTACTGTTGGTTTAACTTTAAGGGGTGATACCCGCGGCCTTACTGGCCATATTACTGGCTGGAGATTTTGATTCTAGTACGTATGTACTACCTGACTTTTAATTTGTGAATTGACTAATCATTAATTTGCAGAGCTCGAGCTAAAACTGAGTTTACATTGCTCACATTTTCGTGTAATACCCTCACTTAGGACTCAAAAATTTGAGTTGCGAGTTGTTCAGATAAGCACATGATCAGACCTCAGCATTAGCCTCTGGCTAGGGAGATTGGGCAACCACTCCCTGCGTGTAAAGGCATTAAGTATTAAAGCATTTCTTTTTTTCTCTTTATTTTCCTTATTTATCAGCATTTATAGTTTGTATTTTTAATACCCAGAAAACTATGCTTATATGGCTATACTTGCGGTACTCTAAATGTTGTAGGTGGGTGTAGCCGTGCGTGTATACTACAGATTTACTGGGGACTTTTAAAACTTTTACTGTGGCGCTTTGTAGGATTCGAGAGTCCTCTAAAAACTCTAAGTCTTGAAAATATTCAACAACTAACAAAAAGGTTTCTAGGTATTTTGCAAGATGATAAAAACAAATCTAATCTGTTGCTGGTCTAATGCTTTGAAGTTAAATAGTTGATCTACATTTCACTGGCTTCCATGGATCTTTTCTTATGTTTTGAGATTCTGTAATTAAATGAACAGAAGTTAACTGTACGCTACACACATAAAAACACACACCCACTTACAAATGTTTAAACTCGAATTTTAAAAAGCTAAGAAGCTAGTGAAAACCCAGTATAGTGACCTTGCTCGCCATATGAGTTCCCGTAGCTCAGTGGTAGAGCGTCAGATAAGTGTACGGAAGGTCATGGGTTCGATTCCCATCTGGACCTCAGATTTTTTCTGAGCTCTTTGTCTCCGCATGTTTATACATATAAATATGATTCATAACACTGATCGTTCTATATTTGAGACCTAAGAAGCTAGTATCTGGGAAGTTGACACACAAAGAACACAGTTAAAACTCTAACTGGTAGGGGCACTTTTTACCGCTTTACGATCCATAAACAAGGGGGGCTTAAATAAAGCAAATAGTATTGACCAGCTGACCTTTTACACAACGTGGTTTGTATTTTTTTTCTTAAAAGGAATGTTGGAGAGTTAGCTTTGGATACAACACCGTCCAAACTACTTGATAAATTGGCCTCTGATCTTGAGAAGGCTGGATATGAATACAAGTATTTAAGCCCACAACAGCTAAGCGAAGCTTACCCCATGTTGAAACTACCACCAAACTATTGTGGCTTGTTTCAACCTTCAGCGGGGATATTAAGAGCAGGTCGATGTGTTCAGGCTTTTCAGGTATCTGGATAAATCTTGTTCCCGATTCGCTATTCAAAATGAAGCTATCATTCAGAAAAAGAATGATAATGACATTGATGATGATGTAATGATAATAATAATCATGTGTTTTCATGCAGACGTAATGCTAAAATCTTAAGCTGGGCCCGTCGAGGCCATTCCTTAGCTGATAAAACTCAAGCTTACTTTATACAAAGTAGATTTAAAGCCTTTTTGTCTATCATTGTCATTTTCTATCAATGCCTGCTATCAACCGTATTTCCAGTTTGAGTATTGAAAAAACTTAGCCATATATTGACATTAGAGGAATAAAATTTAGAAAGTTACTTTTATGTTTCTGCAGGATCAGTTCGTTAAACTTGGTGGAACACTTCATGACCAAGAAAAGGTTCTTACTGTTATTCCTGGTTCAGTCGTTACAGTTGAGACCACTAAAGGGAGATACATAGCCAGAAAGGTTGTTATTACAGCTGGTAGGTTCTTAAATCTTCATCATCATCATCACCAGCATCACCATCATCATCACTAACATCACTATAATGCCCTTTTGCTTTAGATTTTTCAGAGAGTGAATTATACCTTCGGCAAAGAGAAGAGTAAGGCATTACCTAAGATTTTTACCCGATAACTAAGTGAGAAGAGGGTTGGGTGTGGTCGGTTGGGTGGGGGTAGGGGTGAGTAGTTATTGTTGTAAAATTGGTTAGCAATGCGCCTAAAACGAGACAAAAGTTTTCGGCTGATCAGGGAGCATGCGCCTAAGGACATTTTTTTAACTTATTTGGAACTTCAGCAGTATGATTTCTGCTTTCACTTTAGTGCATCTTTATACGTAGGAACCTAATGTGCGAAACCGCTGTTTCTTTAAATTGATTAAATAAAAGTTTTCTGCTCACAGGCTTATCTCGTGCATGTCTATATTATTTTCCCTCATCATTTTCACATCTACAGAACTCATTATTGGTAACCAAAATATAGCTCATTTGCAGTTATTTGGTTCGTAAAATCATAGTACGTACCGCATATAAAGATAAACGAATTTAAAAAATTGAGCATCACTTTCCCCATAAACACTAAGCAGCAAATCAGTTGATTAGCAAACCAAACGTTGTGACTTAGGTCCGTGGGGTTCTAAACTACTTGAACCACTTGGAGTTCATTTGGGCTTTAAGGTAAGTAAGTTTTTTCTTTTTTGGTTTTATTTGATCTCCTGCTTAGATAAAGAAACAAGAAAACATGGCATGCTTGTCTGTTCATAATTTATTGCGTGATAACTCCCTTACCGAATGACCCATTTTACAGAATTAAAATGAAACTGGAGCTAAACCAGAAACTCCTTGATTACTTGGGTACGTAACTGCTTATGAGCCACTGTTATTACGAAGGACTGTTTTCTAAATTTGTTTACTCGCGAGGGAATTTTCACAAAGCGGATATACCTTGAAATATAGAGTAATTTGTACCCTAACATACATTGAATGAATATGAAAGCAAAACAATTACTGTTTTTCAGCACGATAACTTAAATGTTTACAAATTACCAGGCTTCTCAAAATGTTGGAGAGGAGAAGGCTAAAGTAATGGAGGAGGTGGCTGAGGTGTTATAAGGTGTGCCAAATGCGTACCCTAACTAGGGGGGTCCGGTGGCATGCTCCCTGTGAAATTTAGAAAAATAGTTTCCCAAAACCTCATTTCCTGCGATCTGAGCAAATAAAACACAATTTTTTTCGTGAATATGAGCGATAACAGACGATGCTGCGCTGCCAAGCTTCTTTGGAGGCAAAGTCGTAGATTGCCTGTTAATAAGTACAACATGATGCATAAATGAAATTAAGCAATGCAATATTCGCGAAACAACTGCGTTGTTTTAAACTTACAATCTTTGCACTAAATGCAACTTGTTGAAGAAGTGCAAACTAACTCGTTTTTTAGCTACATTATGTTTGTTTTTCACTGTTCAATTTTGAAAAAAAGGAAAAAAAATTGTATTTTGTGCTTTTGGAGGCGGCCAGAGCACTAGAGGAGGCAGTTCATTTAGCCGCCAGCCGGCCGGTTTTGAGAAGCCTGAATTACCCTAGGTAAGTTATTTATTTAGAAATTCTTATCTTCGGAATGCCCTTACATAGAATTATTTGCAATAGACTTACAGTTTTTTTCCAATAAAAATCTGTCAATAAAGCTCCAAGGTACATGAGGGTGCCTGCGAAACCATTCTCATTTCCCCGCTTCATTTGAGAAAAGGCGGGAATTGGAAAATATTTATTACACGTGCACATACGTTCATCATGTTACCAATGACTTAAGTACGAAATCTGTTTGAACGCTATATCGGACTTAGAAATGATCTTGGACTAAGAAGTCCGACAGTTCGTGCTACTGACAAAATGTGTTTTATTTAGTATTGTATACCGAGTATCATTCAAAAACAGACAAGCATCTCATTTTTTCAAAATTGAATTGTTTCTTTAAGTATTGAGAAAAGGTGTTTTTAAAGTATGAATAATGTAATAAAACGTTATTGTAAATTTTATTAGAAGTTGAAATTTTAAGCCATTTTTTAAAAAAAGTCGATAAATATGTATTGATTTTTTATCCAACAATTTTTCAAGTATCTATTCTTTTAAATTCTAGACTCTTTTTACATATTTGGAGTACAAACTTTTTTATTTATTTGGTTTAGTTAATTCCTGATGAAAGATTTTGTGAAGGCCATAATTATTTTTCTCGCAATTGAGGTTAAGATAATGCAACTTCGCGTAGGACTTTTATCAAAAACCGTATCAGGTACACTCTTCTCTCTTCTTCTTCCGAGTTTCTAACCGTATTTTTTTTTAAATGTTTAGTTGTGAATGTTTTTATGAGTTAGCAACGCGCACTGACTCATCAAGGTGGATAATATAAAAATAATCAAATTTATTTATGCTTTCAGTGTCTACCAACCAGTTACGGCTACTGGAAGGTAGAAAAACCGGGAACCTACAGCGTACAAAGCGGATTTCCATTAGTCCATGACATGTCAAAAGATGGCAAATCTTGGTTTGCTATACCAGCCCTTGAGTACCCAGACCTCGTTAAGGTGTGTTAAAATAGTTTACTTGATTGCTGCTGTCCTTTATAGACACACTAGCACTCCTCATCATTGTCTTTTTTTGTTAACACGGTTTGAGTTGTTCGACAAATTCCCTAAATTTTAATACTATCTTATATATTTGTTTATGTATGTGCATTTTCTTTATCTTCTCTAAGGACGTTAAACCGTAGGTCCAGTCTCTCTCTATATATAGTAGTGTAAACATGGGATCTTAAATAATGCAACTGAAAGCCTCAATACTCAAAGGATCGTCAATCTATTCCCATTCGAGAGACGATTCGCAGTAGTTTCTGAAATAAATAGTTATTATAGAATATTTTCGGAACAGAAACATTCAACAAAGAGATTGAGTGAAAATATGATTCTATACCAGGAATCGAACCTGGGTCTCCAGATTACATGTTTGGCGCCTTAACCCACTCGGCCATAGAATCATCTACGTTGTGAGCGATTTGAAATTGGCCTTTAAAGATAGATTAGTCGCCGGAGAGACCATATTTTCTGCTGACAGGATCACTTCTCTATTCCCGTTCGATCAGTGATTCATAGGTATTTAAGAATAATTATTTCTAGTAGTGTAAACATGGGATCTTAAATAACGCAACTGAAAGCCTCAATACTCAAAGGATCATCAATCTATTCCTATTCGAGAGACGATTCGCAGTAGTTTCCGAAATAAATAGTTGATATTGAATATTTTGGCAACAGAAACATTCGACAGAGAGATTGAGTGAAAATTATATATATATATATATATAAGAGCCGCTGTAGCGGATTATCTAAGACCCTTTACTGTTTGAACCCTGTATTTGCTTGTAAAGTGCATTTGATCAAGTTAACATAAAACATTGCGATTGATATTCTTATTATACCTGTAAAATGTCGGTTGAGTATGATTTAGGGTTTAGTGATTCAATGTGTTTGTCAAGAAGTAGGTTTGTTTTATACTTTAACTTAAGTACTGCTTGAAATATTGGTACCTATGACTTTACTAAACAGTTAAAGTTCATCATCTCTGTAAATATCTAGCAACAAACTAAGCTATAAAACAAGTAGAATGTTGACTTTGGAGTCTACGTGACTTCCCGCCACGATAGTCACGCTATTACCTGAAAACTATTACAGCATCCAAAGCGCACTTTACTGATACCGCTACATCTTTCATTAAAAAAAATAACAAAATACATGCAAAGTTCAAATGTCAATATGGCCTACAAAGTACTCTGTTGTTATGTTAGTCTCCTGTAAACTAAAGACTTGATTCATAAAAGAGTTCAGTAATAATGGCAAAAACAGCACAGTAAGTTTATATAGTGCTCTAGTCCTTAAAATAACTGGATGGTGTGGATAGCTGCCCCTTTCTTGTATATCGACTGCCAGCTGGCAGCGGGAAAGCTTGCTGCTCAACAGCTGGTGCCGGTACTTGTGGCAAAGGGTTCGATGGCGTTGGCACTAGCATCCCCCGGTTTTGATTGCTCTGGGGACTGGCGATTTACTGCTGATGTGGGCGGTTGCCCAGCTGGCGTTTATAACTTTGAAGGCTGATCGATTTTCTCTGGACTTGCTGCCGACCAGAGCTAAGGGGAAGATAGCTTGACCCCATATGTGAGGGGTAGAACAACTCCTTTGAAGAACGAAGATGCTCCCAATTCCTCCGAAAAACTCAACCATCTTCTGTTCTCACTCTATACGAACTCACATCCACTTGGCCTTCGACCTAGGCTTTCAGCCAAGTAGATTCCTTGTCTCCGGGATGGGATGCTAACCTTAGTACTTGACCTTGTGCTAGCGGTGATAGTTCTTTGCAATTGCGGTTGCGTTAGAAAGCCTGTGTTTCCTTTCTCTGCAGGATTTGTTGTCTTGTGGCTTCAGTTGCCTCCACTTGAGGTTTGAAAAGCTGTTCTGTGGTTGGGAGCTGTGTTCGTGACCTACGCCCGAACATTCTTTGAGCTGGCAAGTTGACCATTCCTCCTGTTGGGGTATTTCTCCAGCTAGGAAGTGAAGGTAGATTCTTAGCTGTCTTCACAGAATTTTCAACTTTTACATTATTTGAAGCATAGAGTGGGGAGCTAGCAATGTGCTCAGTTCCTGAAAATCTCACAAAGAGAGCAAATTCTGCAGAGCTAATATATGTATGCATATCACTATGTTGCTCATTCGGGATTCCATAGTTAGCAAAGTGTTTCTTGAGCTTACTGATAACAAACTTGCCTGTTTCGCTGCTTAAAAGTGAAGCGTTGTGCTTGTGGGATGTGGCAAAAATATAAAATAGAAGTCAGGTAGTATATACGTACTAGTATCAAACTTGAAGCCACTAATATGAGCACCAAAAACGCCGAAACAGCTGTCCATGGCTGCTAACAATCAGGCTCACTTTTTATTCATGGTAGATTAAGTGGTAATGCTTGCTACCAACGTGGCCTAGTGCCCATATTAGTGGCTTCAAGTTTGATACTAGTAAGTATGTACTACCTAACTTGTTTTGCTGCTTAAAGAATCAAGTTCAAAATAGCCAGAGTAATAGTCTACGGTGCGCAAATAGTCTTCGCCTTCCACTGTAAAGAGATCCGGTGCTACTTTCTTCCAAGTCTATCGGAAGCTCATGTAAAATAAGGGGTTCCTTATCTTGTTTGTTACTGTATGATAAGCAAATGTCACACATACTAATATAATCATTAAGTTCAGCGTTCATACCAGGCCAATAGACGACTTCTTTTGCTCTCCTTAGACAAGCTTGAACGCCAGTTTGAGGTTCATAGAGTTTTGTTTTGATTTGACTTTTGGCCTCAGCATCTGGGGAATAACACAACGCTGTCCCTTGAAAGCTATGCCGTCTGCAACAGACAGAACATCGTGGATAGCAAAACAGGGATGGATAGGTATAGGCAGTTCCTCCTTCGAATCAGGAAAGCCATTTAAGATTACTTGCTTGAGAACTTGCAAGGTCGTGTCACTAGCTGTTTCTTACTGCAGCTCATTTCGTTGGTGGTCTGGAACTGGTAGAAACTGTGCAGCGTGAATATACTCTACCTCCATTTTAGTGCGTGTTGGCATGAGGTCTCTCGTGAGAGAGTATCGGCTGGCGGCATATCTTTGCCAAACTTGTAGCATATCTCATAATCATACTACTGTTTTCGCAGGGGCAGTCGAAGCCGTCGTACTGTAAAGGCTAGCGGTTTCTATCATATTGAGACCAGTAGTTTGTGGCCTGTTCACAGAATCATCTTGCAACCATAGACATACTGGTGATAGTGATCCATTCCAAATACCTGAGCAAGTAACTCTTTCTCCATCTGCTAGTATCTGCGTTCTGCAGGAACCAGGGCTCGACTTCGTACGTCACTGGTTGACCATGCTGCATGAGATCAGGCCCTCTTGTCAGGTATCTCTTTGCATGACCTTCATTTTGGGTCAGTTTTGTTGAAATATTCGAGGACTGGGACTTTGACGACTTCTTTTATTCATTCAAAGGCAGTTTCTTGTTCCTCTATCCAGGCCCATTCTAAATCCTTGTGGGTTAGTCGGGGGAGAGACTCACACATGTCAGAGAAATCCTTCAGGAACTTTGACAGATACTTCACAAGCTCAACGAATCATTTTACCACTGCAAAATCTGCCAGACGTTTCATCGTCTTAATTGCACCAACTTTCTTCGGGTCTGATTTCAATCCATCCTTCGTTAACAGGTGTCCAATGAGCGACACTTCTTTGCACTTGAACTGGAATTTGTCCGTGTTGACCTTGATACTCTTTGTTCTTCATCGGTTAAGAAGATTGGTCACGTTCTGATCGTTGTCAAAGTCAGCCTCACCTTGGGTGTCTCCCTGGCGGATGATCAGGTATCGTCTGCAATTTTGTACACTCCTCTGAGACCCTCTAGGCATTGGTCATGTTTATGTTAAAAACACTCACGTGCAGGATAGATCCCATAGGGTATTCAGAGCCAGCAGTCCCTGCCCCACGGTGTCTGGAAGGTATTTAGCTGGCTTGACTTTTCATCAAGTTTAATCTGGAGGAAACCACCCTTGAGGTCTGTTCTGGTGAAGACCTTGGCTTTTGCTAGTTCTGATAGAATCTCCTCGATAACTGGCAACGGGTAATTGCCTACGCTTTAATACGGTGTCGAGCTTTTAAGGGTCAATACAGACTCGTACTTTACCACTTAGCTTCATGGCGGTGACCATCCAATACACCCATGCTGTCGGTTTTTCCTCTTTTGTCAACACACCGAAGCCCTCAAAACCGTTTGCCCTTGACTGCTATTGGCAAACGACGGGGCGGCACTACTACCTGTGACACAGTCTTGTTAACTTCCATCAGCCCTAATCCTGTGAAAAGATCTGAATAATCATATAATACTTTATGTTCAGTCAAAATATCAATGTTTACATGGGGTTTCTTGGGAACTTCGATTTTATTAGTATCCGATTGAAGGATGTTTTGATGTTGGACAGTTACAAGTTCCATTCTCTGAGACGTCTTTGCTCTCAGTAGTGGCTTGAGACCATCTTCAAACTACAGCAAATTCTTCTAAGCATTTCAAATCATTCTTGGGATTGCGGAGACTCAGAGTGGCTGTGCCTAACACACTCAGCTTGTTTTTTGAATATGTGATGAGGTGTTTTTGGTTGACTTATTTTTTTTTTTTGAAGGAACATAATTACGGGGAAATACATTGCATGAGGCATCAATGTCAATTTGCATGTGAATTACCTTGTCTCCGATTTCAATACCTCCATGGATTTGGTTTTTCTGAGAGACACTGTTGATTTCATCAAGATTTATTGTCCAGATCTCATCGTCTCAAAAGCGTCTTCATGCACTTCATGTATCTTAGAGCTGTTGTCTGTTCTGACTTGTCTTCCCTTCGGCTGACAGACAGAACTAAAGTGGTTTCTAAATGAACATTGCTACATGTTTTTCCATACGCAGGACACTGCTCCTTTTTTCGCTCGCGTTTTGGTCCGCAAGACTTACAATCAGCAAGTTTCTTATGACTCTGGACTTAGACTTTTGCTTAAGTTGATAAACTGCTTCTAAATTGTGTTGTGCAATTTGTTTAAGCTGTGTGTTTATAGCCTCAGCAGCCCTGCAGATATTCAAACATTTTTCTAATGTTAAATCTCATACTAGGAGTAATTTTTTTTTATCGGAAATTATCGGAAATTCTGCAAACGATTCTATCTCGGATTAAGTGTTTTTTCAGAGTTCCGAATTCACAAGTTTCAGCTAAAGTGCGTACGGCTCCATCATAGGTATCAATACTCTCACCCGGTTCTTTAACTCAATTGTGGAACTTGTATCGCTCGTAAATGGCGTTTATCTCGTACCAATACAACAGTTGTTCCACAGTTCCATTACCTTATCTATGTTCTCCTTTTCTGTGACTGAAAAGGGAGACCATTGCATATTTCCATGGCTTCAGGGCCAATGCACGTAATGAATATTGCTACTCTGTATTTGTGTGGCCACTCGGCCAAATTTGTTATCGTTTCGTACGCCCGCCAAGTTTGTCTCCAGTTCTGCTAAATTTTCGGTGAGATTCAATGGAGATGACAAAGGGACGTTAGAAGTAATAATCTGGTTTGCAGGGAAACTGGCTAAAAGGCACTTCCAAGTCGCTGGATTGTCCTGTGGCGCTACCTTGTTTCAATCGATTCTCTGACTGCTAAATCATTGAGAGCTCTCTATTCCAAGAGGGTCGTGACTTCTGACACCACGTAAATATCTAGCAACATACTAACCTAAAACAGGTACTGAGAAAGTTGACTTTCGAGTCAGCTTGACTTCCCGCCAAGTTGATAGTCACGCTATCACATGAGAACTGTCCCGGCATGTAAAGTGCGCTATACTGGTATCTTTACAATCTCTCGACTATAACGTGAATGACGAGAAATAGCATTTTAGGCCCCTTTTTTTGCGATCTGCGGTATGGGATAAAATGGGCATATTCAAATTTTGATATTTATAATTTACAAAAAGAGATCTCAATTTGTTATTTTACTTTTTTGTTTTAAAGTATTTTCGTACACATTCCGTAATAGATGAAGAAAAGTCTTGAATCTGTTTCAATAGTTTATTATATTTTTGAGTATTTCAAGGTGTGAATGAAATAGTTAAAAGTTGAAAAATACAAAGCTACAGGTTAAAAAAGCAATGCCTTGTTTTTATCAGTACCTAATTAAATTATCCAGTCTGTAACAGGGAGACAAAGGATAACACTCAAAACGTCAGCACCTTCGTTTACTTATGGTCATAAAAATTAAACTTTGAGTTGTTTAAATTACGCGTTGAAACTACTAACCGATGCACATCAATAGCATCATTAAAAATGTTGCTGTTAAGTCTTGAGTCTTGAGTTGTTGTAATCAGCGGCAAATGCAGTTTTAAAAGGAGTTTGTTAACTGTTCGCAACAGATGTCAGTATCTGGATACCACGTGCAGGCCGTTAACGGACCACATGTTGATCCAGATGACCGGGCACCATCCAATGAAAAGACGATGAGGTTCGTGTGGGAGACCGCTGAGTACATACGCAAACACGTGTCTGGAGTACGAACCCAGCCAAGTGTCGTAGAAGGCTGCTTGTATGACGTATGTAATTTTTTTTGACTTTTTGAACGTGCTGCCTCACAGCAATGATTTTTTCTTATCTCGTACAATAATGCTCCTATTTGGTCTTATTCTTTTAGTCCCTAGAATGAACTAATTTTCCCGAATTACGGTTGTATGAATAGGAATTTTGTTTTCTAAATTACACGCTTTTTTATAAGAACCAGTAAATTTTGCCGAGGCTCATTGTTCTTAATTTTTTGGCTGTTTCAGCCCCGATTTGTTCTTAATTTGTTTTTATTTCTGCAAACAGCATAAGTGATTATATCACACTAAAGGCGGGTAAATACGAGCAACAAAATCATCCAACTTTTAGCGCAACATTGTTGTGGAGCAAGTTGTGAACTAATGTTGCTCGTTTTACAGGTGTGTTTTAAAACTTGACACTTAACAAAACTGTTTGTTCCAAGTTGGAAAAACCTGTTCCAGAAAGTAGACTGCGGGTCAACTTTTTGCAACAAAATTACGTTTTGTTGCTCGTTTTTCATCCCTGGTTCAACTTATCAAGCAACATTTTGCGTGAAATGGCACCTGATTGGTCTAAAAAACAATGACTTTTTAATGCGCGCGCGTTGTTGCAAATTATCAAAACAAACAAAATGGCCGAAATCAGTGAAACCGAAGCCATCCCGGAAGCAACTGAAGAAGATAGTGGATTAGAAAAAAGTTTGAATGAAGAAAAGAAGCTCGGGGTGATCGCGGATCTCAAAGAGCATCCATGTTTATGGTAAGCTTCTAGTGCGGACTACAAAAACCGCCAAACAAGGGCGAAATCGATTTATGTATTTGCGGTCAAAGATAACTGTTTTGATAATACCTTCTGCAACAAGTTTTTCCAATTTGGAACAAACAGTTTTGTTGCGTGACAAGTATTAAAACACACCTGTAAAACGAGCAACATCAATTCACAACTTGCTCTGCAACAATGTTGTGCTAAAAGTTGGATAATTTTGTTGCTCATATTTACCCGCCTTAAATAACATTGACGGGGTTGAAGTTACAGTTAAAACTGATCGTACGAGAAACTTTTAGTATTACACGAATACATGTATCATTTGGGAAAATGGCAGATATAATAATAAATGAGGAACGGTGCTCCTGTTTGTGTTTTTAGTACACTGCTAACATAAATTACAAGATTCAGTAAAGTTTTAACGAGAAACAATTTAACTTTTTTTCAGCCTCAGCCTGAGCTTGTTCTTAAATTGTTCTTAATTTTCGGCCAATCTGAGCTTTGTTGTTCTTATAAAGTTGTTCTTATTTTAAAAAAGTGTGTAATAACATAGAAGTCAAAATTATGGAATGCTGATTCTTAATGAAGAGGTTTTTTTTCTTAATTTTGTTTGTGAAGAGGGCAAAATTACTCGCTTATGATTGGCTTTCAGATTGGCAAGCAACAGCTTAATTATGCTATCGAAAAGTTGTTGCTAAAAAATTTTGAAATAGTTGACGAGGAAGATACCGAAGATTTAATAAAAGACAACAGCGACAACGTAAACACGAAGAAAAGCACCGAGTACTGGAAGAACGTTTTTAAAAGGTGGGCGAATGAAATAAACTTGAAACCAATCTTAGAAGAGTACGAAAGCGACGTCCTCGACCGAACACTGTCTCCATCGAAGAATCGGATTGTGAGTGATCAGAAAGCGTTTTGAACACTTTAACTTTGAAAAAACACTAACTTTATATTTTCAAATTTAAAAGTTTGTTACCAGGTCTTGTTGTCAATGTCCTTGTATCTTTGTGCAAAAAAAACATTTCATTCAGCTCATTCGTGTGTTTGTAGTGATTGATTTTGTGTCAGCATTAAATTGTTTCCTATGACTGATTACTCAAAAGCGCATTCAGAAATTCAGTAATGTTGCCCTCTATTTTATTAACAAGTAATCGCAATGGGTCCTCGTAAAATAAAAGATTAATATCACTTGTGTAAAAAACACGCGTGATATTAATCCTTAATTTTTCTCGGCCCATGCCATTACTTGTACTAACATACAGTGCAATTTCAATTAACCTCTAGAAATATCAAAAAAATTACGAACACTGTATTTTTGTAAGTATTAGTCCTAAAACTCAGCAAAAATCAAATAAAGACATTTTCGACTGCAAGTCCAGCTTCTTGTGTGTTAGCCTCAAAGTTCTGGATCAAAATAACATACGTAGGTTTGACTCTGTGTTAGTAATACCAATGATTTTGATACTCATCAATAACGATTTCGACATTGAGTTACATATAAATATAAGTGAAATAAT
>JAOEHV020118880.1:0-14922 GCA_025447995.2 Isaurus tuberculatus | reverse complement strand
TAATTGAACACACACAAGGTTTAGATATTTCCAGCTTTCAAAATATCTCATAGCTTTGATAATATTTAGTAAGAACCAATAGTGAAGAATGATAACTGGAAATTCTATTAGCGCGCAGAATTGATTTTGGGTTTTTTGATTTTCGTGAGATTATTACTTTGGGAAAATCTTTTTATTTTCATAGCCGCCTTTGGAAAAAGACAACAGGAAAAGTTTCTAATGCTATCTTTTGTTTAACAGTAACACCCAACTATTTCAGCCGCCTTCCTCACAAATTGAATTTAGATTAGAATGTCAACATGCATTTAAGACATAAGGGTTAGATTTAATGCACTCAGCTCGCGTAATGTAATTATAGATAAGAATATATAAGTTTACATTTCAAGATGTAGAATTAGTAGAGAGAGTTAGTTCTTGTTAAGTCAGTTCGGAGAAGTCTTCTAAGGTTTTGAGTTGTTGTAAACAATAACCATGTGGAACGCAAAGCCCTGTGGAATAAATATTGTCGTACCCTTGGTACCAACTGCAAGGGGGTTTAACCCCAACTTCATCCACAAGTAGCAAACCCTTTTATTTTACATACGCAAACTATGTAACTGCAGAGGAGAAGCCTAAAACCTGTGCTTCAAAGAGAATTGAATCCATGAGTAATGAAGTGACACCTTTCGGGAGAAGATTCATTTTCGGGTGTGTTCACATGATACCGGATCGAGTTTTGATCCGGAATGAACTCTCTCCGATTTCTTCATTCCCCCTCTTGTAGCTCAGCATTTGAGTGCACAATGTTTACATGACTCCGGAACGAAAGTAGTCATTCCGGATAGAGTTCGCACCTAGTCCTCATTCCTGATGATCTGGATGGAAACTTTCATTCCAGTGTGAATCCTATATCCCGGAATCATGTAAACAGAGGTCGAAGTTCATTCCAGAACAAGACCAATCTCGGGAACTCGTAATGGCTGCCAAGAGCAATATGTTTTTTCCTCTAAAAATTCATTTTGTATTTGAAAGCGGTAAAAACTAATTGTATCAGCTTGTTTATCATTGTGAGAGATACCACGAAGAAAGCGCGGTGGGCAATTTCTCCAACGCCCGCCATATTTCATTTTCTAGTCAGAATGTGTCATTGTGTGTGCTGACTTGAAACAATGGAGTCTCGGCATTTCAATTATACCATGTAAACGTAGAATGAATCCCAAGTCGATCAGGATCGAAACTCGATCCGGTATCATGTAAACACACCCTTTGTGATTCCTTCAATTCAATAAGAGTGACGACAATTTTTGTGACTGCGTTGCTACCGCGGTTTCATAGCAACGACGTTTTAATCAATCTGGGAGTTTTTATATTCAGAAAAAATTCTAGCTTCAACTGGATTCAAACCCGTGACTTTTTCGATACCGGTTCAACTGGCGCTCTTACCTACTGAGCTATAAAAATAAAAAAATATTAAACAAGAAAATGGCATAAGTAAATCGTTTCCTTTAATGTCGACATGGTAGATAAAACGACTGAAGAGATTCATACGGAAACAGACCTCACGAAAGCCGCCATGTTTATCAAAACCTTTGAGCTCTGCGACAACAAAACAGTGATCGGTACTTTTCATTTGATTCCCCCCGATCTCAAAACTTAAGTTCATTCCTTCAAATTGCTTTCATAAACAGCTATCAATCAAACTTCTAACCTTAACTCCAACCCAAACCCGCAACATTTGAGGTGGGGAGATTAAGTGAAAAGTACCCAGTGATCTTACAAACGGATCAATGAAGCCACAGTTGTTGGTAATAGGTCAATTTTAATGGGTCTATCAATGCCACCTAACGAAAATTGTTGTACATAAAAAGCCATTTAACTCGAGTAAGCTAAGGAATAGTTTAACGTCATGCCCTGTTGATAAAGAGGAGTATATATACCAGTTTTGTCACACGGTTTTATTTTAAAACGAAGTCAGAAAAATTACATTTGATGTAAATAGAGCCAGATTGTTAGCCTTTCAGGTTAACGGAAAATACTTAAACTTGAAAATTGACTGAACTGGTAACAAATTTGTTTTGGTTTACTGACAGGATTCCGTAGAAAGGATGAACGAACTCCTGGGTATTTTTCCAGATGCAGATACGTTGGAGTATCCAGAAAAGTTTCCAGGTAACAACCATACAGTTCAACAACTTATAGAGCGTGTAGGTTTTCTCTTTTACATACGCTACTATGTTTCTACTAAAGTATTTATTCAATTATTTTGCTCACTCGTTTATCGTTACCTAATATATGGTATTCCTGTTTGGGATAATACTAAAGGCGCAAGATTGAAACCCCTATTTATGCTGTAAAAAAGAGCAACTTTCTCAAGGTGACCGTACAAGTCCCTTGTTCAAACAGCTTGGTATTCAAAGATTACCTGACTTAGTTATCCTTGCTGTGTGTGTTTAACTTCCAACGCCAATACACTAATACACTTATTTGATTTTTTTTTTACTTTCGCATTTTCAACATTCCTTATTGTTTCCCAAAATTAAAACTAGTCATGACAACTTTTCTCTGATAACTTCTTAATTTTGTTTATTAATGTTTGCGAATAAGTAACCACATAATGTCTTAAATTCATGACTTAAGCCTGGTTTCCATATGATCTATAGGGTCTGCGATGATCTGCGACACGATCAGAAACTATCTGCGTCGGAAGATCGCAGACGGTTACAGACACAATATACGTGTGTTTCCATTTATAATATTTCAACGATTGCAGATACTCGGTACGAAAATAGCGGCAAACATCTCAGTTCTCATTGGGCAGTTACTGACACGTGATTGAAGAGGAACAATGATATGTCGGCGATTGCCGCAGACCATCCCAGACATGCGTTAATCGAATTAAAATATTTCTTTGTCGGCGTGATCGTAATGTTCGGGAAAGTAGAATCAAGTTCTACTCTTCCAATCATTCAGATCGTGTGTCGCAGACCGTCCGAGACAATGTTTTGCCGGAGTGTTTCCATATATCGGGAACATGACGCAGACAGTATTGCCGACCGTCGCCGATCGTTACAGATCATATGGAAACCAGGCTTTAGGTTATCTGACTAGATTCACAACTCAAGCTATTTTAGATAACCTCTTTTCCGCCAAAGGTGATTCAGCTTTCAATCCTTGCGAGTTCGGTAAATAGAGTCTGCTTGCAGTGAGCCTGAGATAAATTAGTGTGTCATCCAGGGGGGAGTCAACGACTCTCGTGCTCTCAACACTGCAGAAACTAGAACTAGAAACTAGACTCGGAAAATAATTTAGATTTAACAGCCAGATAAAAACTTTCCTTTATAAGTCTCAATTGAGCAAGAAAACCGTATTCTAAAACCAAAGTAACAAACAATTTAATCAAGCCTACCTATCGTAGAATCATTGTTAGAAGCAGAAATAAAATGACTCTCCAAAATTGCTATTTGTTTTCAGATTGCGAGCAGATCGCGAGTTTTGTCAATGACATTTGTAAGCCAGTTCAAGATAACAACGAAAACGAACCAAATGTTAGACCTGACGAAAGTTTCAGAAATAAAATTTTAGGTAAGAGATTTGTGAACATGGCCAGGTTGTTTTTACCTTTTGGTCTTTATCCTACCTTCATATTTTCCCCGTGGGGTAGGGAGATAGGGCAGATGTAGTGCATCTGAAGAAACAAGTCCTCTAGACGAACGTGGGAAATATTGAGGACCTTTGCATTACGTGGCAATCATCTCTAGCAACAAGCCGGTGTGAGCAAACTAGCTTGTAATTTTTTGACAACCTGACAAGTTTGACGCCGAAATCTGAATGCTACTGTGTTTTTCAACTGAATTTATAACCCTGAAAGTTCCGTCATTTAACAAATATCTTCGGTACGCGGCGAACAATAGTGAAATAAAAAATATCTTTTTCTAGTGGCAATTGCCCACAAAACGTTTCGCCAGCAATGAAACTGAACTCCATTTGTTTATATAACGTAAACCGAGTAAAATAAAAGATGAAGGAATCACAGTACTTAGTCTTCGGATTTCTACGTCGAACTTGTATGGTTGTTTTAAAAACAACAAGTTAGGTTGCTTGCCACCGGCTTTTTGCGATGGACAATTGTCACGTGATGGAAAAGACCTATAGAATTTCCCAAAATGGCTGACGTTTAGCATGAAAACGAGGCTTTGGTTAAGTATATACCAAATATTGAAAATCGCGGAAACTTCAAAACAAACACTGAAAAATATAGAAAGTTCCCTACTAGGTGTTTTTTATTGTTTTACTACACATCGTATGAGTTAAAGTTGTAAAATGGTTGAAGGAAGGAAAGGAGCATTTCACAGAATCCCCATAAAAGACGAATTAAGTAGCAGGTTGATCGAGCAACTTTAATATCGGGTCGAGCGGATCTCTGTGTAAAAGCCAGCACAAGGGAGCGCAGTTTGTATTTTGTTGGACAAAATGGTCCTAAAACATGAAGTCCGATTCTAGCATTATTTTATGAAAAGCCATTACCTGAGCCTCGAACTGAAACGTGATTTATCCAACGGAAATTGATCCGCCAATTTGAACACCAAACATATACTTTAGCATCCGCTATTATTGAATCGCCCTGAAAAAATGTACATAAATATACAGTTTCAAAACGCTGGTGTTACCGGTCATTGAATTCTAAATTCTAGATAAATTTTTATTTCTGTACACTGATTATCTTTTACTAAAAATTTCTCGAAAGGCTTGGTATGTTGTAAAAAGAAACATAAAATGATTTATAGAATTTTCAAATTTTGCAAAGTTTTTGTAGAGAACTTCGCTATGCCCTTTTTATGTCAGTTGTTAATGTGTAGATTTTTTTCGCAAGTAATATTTTAATGTCAAGAAATTTGAAGGCCTGGGAGGGGAGCTTGAAAATTTTTTAAGTTATACACCATGAAAGAATGATTGGTACTGACGTTTGCAGTTTCCGAGTGCAGTCCTTCGTCGGAGTGAACCAAGGTCTACAGTCCGAAACGTCAGAACCAATCATTCTTTCACGGTGTATAACTTAAATTTTCAAACTGTTTCTAGAGAAACACCGACGCAGCATCCATTTTTATCAAATTTCTAGATTCTTTGGTGCATCGTGGAATGATAATTTTTCGTAAAACCATATATGTTGTAAAAATACATAAAAAATGGTTTATCGGATTTTCAAGATTTCATAAGATTTGGTAGGGAAACTTGATCAAGGGTAATTAATCTTTGCTGTGTACATTTTTGGACAATTATTAATGTATATCTTTTTTTCGCAACTGAAATTTTTACGTCAAAATTTTGAAGGCCCGTGACTACAGGTGTATGAGGAGGGTACGCTGTTAACTCTTCTAGATTTTTGGGTAGATTCTGAAATGAGAAAAAATGTGTAAACAAAGATTCTCATATAATGAATTGAAAAGAGACTTTCTAGTTTATTTTCACCTTACTTCTTTGAGGCCTTATTGGTGGAACTTCAGTAAAAAAATAATAATTTTTCTTTTTTTTTGGACGCTACGTTTATTGTCTTTTGAGTCTCATAGGTTTGTGTACAAGCGGTCTGTTGATTTATTAATTATTCACAGTTCGATTCAGTATGTCATAGTAAGAGCGTGCCTTAGTGCACATATCAGTGGCCGCAAATTATCGATTATAGAAGGAATGTGCTACTAATACTTGTCGATGTATTTCGTTTTGCAGGTGCTTTGGTTGCCATGGTAACTGCAATGACTGCAGCAGGAGTTACTTATCTGTGGGGGGAACAAGGATAAATAGCGTCGTTTGGCATAATGATATTATGAATAAAGTATGAAAGAATGTAATAATAGCCCAATAAAGTTCATATCTTTTTTTTTGCGTCAATGGGCATAAAGTTTTTTGTAAAACTTTTAGGCATTAACTTCAAATAAACGACGGCACATTTCATTGTCTTTTCAGACATTTGTCGGCAACGTTACCTTTGCAATTTTCAGTGTAGTTATTGAATAATACGCCGTTGTTAGTATTTATAACTGAATATGTTAATTACAGAATTAAATACTACCAAGATAGTTGTAAATTAACATGATAGAATTGTTGATTTAAAGAAGGTTTCTCTCAAAAATTATGTAGAGCTTCCTTTGTTTTGAGCTAAAGCTAAATCCTTTACGAGCCTAGTGGCCCATGGAAAGCTGAGGTGGCTTAGGCGGAAAAGAAGGTCACACAAATATTCGAAAATCTCTGCAAACTGCCGGGATCGAACTGGGGACCTTGTGGTTGGAAAGCAGAGATCTTACCAACTGCGCCAACCACGTCCGCCCTTTGATCTATTAAAGATATCTTGTAATTGTTAAATTACAATACAAGTTTGAAACAGAAATCTGAATGTTAGTGCAACTTTTTCCCAAAATTTTCAACTCTGGAGATTCCGTCATGTTACAAGAAGAAGAGTTCCTGTGGAAATGGCGGGGAAGAAAGGAGGGGCCAGGCTTTTGAGAGACAAAACTTATTGAAAAGTAGCGTATATCTCTCAAGAAACTTAAAAATCTGAGTGCAATTAGTAATTCTCAAAAACGTCGTTTGTATTAATATTGTTTCAAATTTAAAGAAAGGAATTTCGTCGTTCAGTGAAAGGTTATTTAAAGTGTTAAATTCATAAGTTTAGAAATAATTAATTTTGACCACCGCCTGGTTGGTAAATACGACAAAGAGTGGTAAGTCAGACAAAACAAAACAAATTAAAATAAAGCCGTTTTACGGCAACGTTTTAGAGCCGGGAAAAGGAACCGTGGACCGGCTGTTGAATACATCCCTGTGATAGCTTGGGACACATTATGCACCAGTCAATGTAACCCCCCCCCCCCATCCAGGCCGCGCATTAGCGGGGACTTCGTTTTTGAACCTGAAAAACCTTGCTTAAGACCTTGCCCACCGGGGCGCCGATACCAAGAAAATCCCCCGCTCTTGCCTCACAAAATATTAAAATATTAAAGCTCACCATTACTTAAAACAGTAATTTTTAAAGAATCCGCAGCCACATCTTTCTTCTTTTCTCCATGCCACACTTTGCAGAGCATCCTTCTTTCATTTTAAAATGACTTTTATAGTAAGACCACGAGCGCAAGCAGCGTTGAACGATCGCATGTGAACATATAATTTATGACAAAATAACCATGCGCCGCGAAAAATCGAAGACAAATTTATCGCAAGCAAATCCCCCGCTGATCCCTCGCCACTTCTCCGGTCCATTGGGCGAGGGCGTAAAAATTTGTAAATCCCTCGCATGTCGGGGTAGGATAAACCGGTGAATCGTAGGAAAATATCCTCGCTCTGCCCCCGCTATGCGCGGCCTGGTGAGGGAGGGGGGGGGGGGGGAAGCGGGGGTTTACATTGACTGGTGCATTACCATTTAATTCAAGATTACGTTTTATTTATTACAGGTCTCAACTGCTGATTGGTGAGCTAGGCGAAAACCCACATTTAATGGGTGTAATAGAGCAACTCAGTAAGATTTATGCGGAGTGAACATTGCCGCTGAATTACTTTCAGTTCACGAGACTTGCAAGGAAGAAACTGAACTCAGTGACAACATTAGGATTTATGCTAATTGCACGTTGAACTAGACTGGCGTTAATTAAACAACTGGATCTGTGTTACGACACCGAGATCTTAGCGGATTGAACATTGTCGCTTAGTTACTCTAAACTCACAAGACTCGCAGTTCATTCAACATCTGGAGTTGAAGACAAGAGAGAGTTTCGACACCGCATCCATACCTTGTAAAGTCGCCCAACTCCCTCCCCCCCCCCCCTCCCTAGTGACAAGATAAAAAAATTATACGAATTGTATTTAAATTTATGCTGCCTCATTATAAATTCACTGGATGCACATTTAATTAAGGAGCTGGGACCAAGTTACTTTCGGATTGAACATTGTTCCTGATTTACAAGCAATATACAATTAATTAAGAAATAAAACAATTTAGAACGTTTCAGCCCCAATCCTTCATCATGTTTGCTGCCATTTGGACAACCGTTTGTATAGCTCGGTGATGAAGTTCAAGTTAGGTCTTTTCCTTTCTTTTTGTATTTGAAAAACTATAGCTTTTCTTTGGAAAGTCCGACATTCTCGGTTGGTCTCACGTTACTTTGCTTCTTGTCACTAAGATAATTATGATACTTGCAATTCATTATCCGGAATTCGAGGAGAAGCTGCTCTTTTACTCAAAAGACCTAAGGACCTCAACACCGGCCCCAAATTACCGGTTTGGAGCCATGGCAAAAGTTTCAAGAAAGTAAACCATTTCAATACTGCGTGGGTATTCGTAAATAAAAGTTTAATAATAATTTAGATGAATAACCCCATACAAATAAAACGCATAATTTTCATTTAGAAGCAAAAAGAGCACAGTAGAACAAAGGAATGATCAACATGTAAACAACTTCTATTAGTAAACTTCAAGGATGATTTGTATTAAACACAAATGTTGCAGATGATTCGCTTACCTTTCAAAATCGCTGCGGTTGATCAAGATCCGTCTTTCGTGTGCTCTACAGCTAGTTACCACTCTCTTTACTGCATGTCAAATCCCCCACGTTAGTCCCGACATGTCGAGGTGAGGATTCAAACCTCACACCCTTGGGCAACAATTTTGTTCAATAGAGCGTCAATTCCCCCGCTATCCCCGACCCTGGCCCGGGAGCGGGGGCGAAGGGGGGGGGGGAGGTGGGGGTTTCAATTGACTGGTGCATTATTGTTCCAAATAAAAGTTGTTGCAAAAATCAGATTGGTAGTTTAATGAATAGTTCGCAAGAATTTCCAAGAACTAACGCCCAAAAAATGTTCGCAGGTTTTAAACGACTTAAACGTTTCTAAACATTGACGATGATGAGACAACGGTTGAAAGGCCTAAAGAGGGACTTTGTTAAAACAGTTCGAGATGACGTTTCGTAGGGTTTTATTTTCGCGATTTCAACAGGAAAATACGAAATCAAGATTCTCTATATTAAACAGCTGGCACCTCGCTAAAGGAATTCATAGGCTTTAACATTGCAAATGTTGAGCGGTCCAGTGCATACAAACGATTTGTGTAGAGAAGAATTTTGTTAAAACTAACATTTTAGTCTTTCTTGACTTCTTCGTCTTTGCGATAATTTCAGTGTTTAATGTATATTCTATGCATATTTTTGATACAAGAATTTTTTTGGCAAGTGCACGTGGTGGAATCTTTTGTTATAGTATGCATATTTGCAGCGCGTTATATTAGAAACGTTTATGTTATATTCCACTTACGTTTGATTGGATGCTCTCCACCCTCAGACTTTCAACAAAAACAGTTGAACTCTTGCAACCTTTCCTCAATTCGAAAGCGGCCGCAATTTAAAAGTCGGTTTCATATGGTACTCGTTTTTATATACTCGGTGCATTGCACTGTCGTCTAATTTGAGTGGGAACCACAACAGACCTTTGCAGAGGGAGGGCACATGGAATAAATTACGCCAAACTGAAGGGCAAAAGAATGTGACAAGTCTCCATTGGGAAATGCAAAACAAAGAAAAATCACACTTTTTCAGTTAATTGTTTTTTTGTCTTGGAACCTGATACATTCTTTTGCCCTTTTTCTTTTGCTCTTATCCGCTTAACACTACCGAAACCGGAGATAAGCGCCGGCTCCGATGGGCCACTAGGCTCGTTAAAGGATTTAGCTATTTCTCAGAAGTAATTTCATAAATCACTTTAAATGTTTACTCCTTTTTCAAAAGACAAATCACAAAAATATTTAGTCTATTTATATCTATCTCAATGGTGTTTTTCATCCACGCTTCGATTCAGAACAGATCAACTAAAAGGAAATAAATTAAATATTTCTTTTTTACGTATTTCTCTCATTTGTGTTTATGATTTATATGTAATGTACTACGTTTTATTTCTCCAAACAAGTTTCCAGTAGTATAAATGACATACCGTAAACTTCCGTTTATAAGCCCTGGGCTTATACAAGTTCGTAAGGGGTTTTGGGTGGGCTTATAAACGGGGGAGCTTATATCCGGATGGGCTTATAAGCGGACGAAAAAAAACGTTTCGCAATGAGCAACAGCACTGTTGATCGACGTATGATTTAAATTTATTACTCTTACAATTGAAGCCTTAAAAAGGCAGCAATAAATCGAATTCAGTTAAATTTCAAAACAAAATAAAAACTGTAACAACACGAACGTAACTGGAACCCAACAAAACGGAAGTTCGGAGCTCATCCCCGCCGTCATTAGTTAAAGTTTTAATGTCTAGTTCACAACAGAGAAGCTTGTCATACTTATATATTGACGAAAAGACCTAGACTCGGGCACCCTGTGGGGTAGCCCGAGTTAAAAACAAAAAAAACTGGAGGGGGGCTTATATCCCGATGGGTTTATTATCGGATGTATTTTTCTGTTTGCATGTAGGCCCCCCTATAACCTGGGGGGCTTATAAGCGGCAGTTTACGGTATAAATATATTTCGTCTTTAGTATGAAATCAAAACTAAACGCAAACGTAACATGATTTTCAACCTCGTTCCCAGGGCTTTTCCCTATGTTTTGTGTGCGACCGTTTTCCCGACCGCACAAAAAACATAGGGAAAAGCCCTGGGAACGAGTTTGCATGATTTTTAACGTTACCCCCTCCCCGCCCCCGGTGGGGTAAATCAACCATGATCTTTAACGTTATTCCCCCCTCTTTACTTTCTAAGATCAGAAAGACTGAAACTAATTGCGTTTAACTGCAGCTATTTTGAACGGTTTGGGAAACTTTGTGATTCCACGAAGGCCAACAAGGTCAGGCAACGGCTCCCCATCAACTGGAACAAACGAATACTCCTGAAGTATCATGGTTAGAAAAAGGAACAGCTCAACTTTGGCCAGCGGTTCACCTGCACAAACACGTCGACCTGCCGAGAAAGCCAGGAAATTTCCTTGATCGGTAACGAGATTACCGTTATCATCCACGTGTCTGTGAGGGTTGAATTCTGTAGGGTTGTCCCAACACCTTGGATCCATGTGGACTGATTCCAAGTCAACCATGATAACTGTGTCCTTGGGCAAACGATAACCACAAAGAGTTGTGTCTTTCAAGCTGTAATGAGGGATGGCTGCATCTACGGTGTTGCAAACACGAAGTGTTTCAATTATAGTCGCGTGCACTAGCGGAAGTCTGGGGCGGTCTTCTAAACGAGGCAATCTGCAACGACCAATGACATCATCGATTTCTTTCTGAAGTTCAAGCTGGTATTTCGGGTAATGTATTAAGTATACGATGGCCCAGCGTAATGTGGTACTAGTTGTTTCATACCCAGCAACAAACATGTCCTCTAACGTGCACATTAGATGTTCAGTGGACAAAACTGCTGCTTGCTCTTCTTCGCTTTCGTAGCTAGTTTCTTGCTTGGCTTTGAGGAGTGCGCTAATCAAATCGTTTATCGGCTTGTTAGGGTCAAAACTTTCTTCGCGTTCTTTAAGCTGCTGTTTTATAATCCCAAATGATTTTTCGCAGATCATTTTATTATGTTTGAATGCGGGAAAGAATCTTGCAACAGCTGGAAAGGCGTTGAGAAATAACAACGTTTGATGTTCTGCGGCATTTTTCAAGCCTTCATTGTTAACCTCTAAAAGATGTTTGAAAGCAGAAGAGGCAATGAAGTTTTTACCAAAGGATAAACTACCAGTTACCCTGGCAACCGTTTCGACAAGAACATCCGATGGGTCAAACGCTTTACCATGATGTTTCTCAAAATGTTTTAAGATTACACGTGATTGCTCTACGATTCTTTCTTCCACTAAAGCAGTATCACCAAGGTACTGGCGTAGTGCGGTAACAAATAATTTCCGTTGAAGCTTCCAAGCGTTTCCATAGTTACCAAATACAATGTCTTTACCACCTGAACAAGGAAGAAAGCGTAGTTATTATTATTGGAGGAATAAGCGTTTAAAATCCAAGATAACCTGCTTGGTAGCATTTATTAGTGTTCCATCCAGGGGAAACCAAGGACTCTTATGACCATTTGCATGATACTGGTGACTAATTTAAAACTGGCGTTTCGCACGATTTCTACCGCATGTAACTTTTTTAAAAAATAAGCTTGAAGAATAAGTTTTGCACAGTTGTTAGTTTTTTGTAATTTCTTTGGACACTTCAAAAATCATTGGTGTAGCTAATAGAGAAGATATTTGGAAGTTGATAATTCAACGAAATGGGGCGCCACAAACACGCCAGTCTTCCGTACACTATCACACCGCGGTCAAACGTCTGCGCATGTGCAAAAAGTGACCCTGGTCTGTATGACTCGGGCTGTATGGATCCGATTCGATCAAACAACGAGTGCAAGCGCTCCGGGATAGGAATTCGTGACAGCTGTCCTATTTCCTGTCTGGTACTTTTTAATGCATACCTTGTGAGGTGCCACGAACGTAGTCAGTGAAACTATTAAAACACACCACACAAAAGCGACCTTGTGTCGCTCCCACATTTTGGCAACAAATATAAAACTTTGTAAACTCAGGACTTGTTTAAATATTAGAAGTATAAACCTTAGCTTTGGACTAATTTTTTTAGCTTTTGAAAAAAAAAACTAGCGCTTTAAACTTTTGTCCGGAAATGGGGCGTCCCGTGCATTTGTTTATATATATCAATAGCGCAAAGGCGTCCGCGAAAAGTATTATTCACTTGTGTGGTATATACTAATTATAAGTATATACTTTAACAATAAAAGCAAAACTTCAACACAATTTTTAGATGACTCTTACCAAGGGTTTGCATTTTAAAACTCTCAAAGGGAGGTCGTCCTGCGAAATCCCCAGATTTTGTAACCAATACTTCCTTGACACTTTCAATACTTGAAACAAATACGACTTTCCAGCATCCAAGCTTCACAGTAAACAAGTTCCCGTATTTCGCTCGAAGACTGCAAGATGCAATGGAACAATCAGTTGGAAACTGTGGCTTCATCATGTTTCATAAAGTGAAAACCTAAATACATGTCCTGCATTCAATAGACACTATGTTTCGCAGGAAAATGCAACCAGATGTGCCCACCTCCGTCAAAGCTGGCACCCGTGAAGAGCTGTTTTGTCCTTTTGGGGCTCTTCAGCATGGCATGGCCAAAATGGATGGAGAGATAAAGTTCTTAATGCATTAAGCTTTTATTACAAGGTGGGGAAATGTGAGCCTGATTGTTTGCTATGCCATGCTGACGAGGTCGAAATAGCTGTCCAAGGCTGCTAACATTAGGGTCACTTTTATTCATGGTAGATTTAAGGGGTAATACCCACTACCACTGTGACCTTGAGGCCCATACTAGTGGCTGAAAGTTTTGATTAACATGTTTGTGCTACCTGACTTGCAAGTTATTTTTGATTGCTCGCATTTTTTAAACCTAGTAGTAAACACGCCTCTGTTGAGAGGTTCAGCTTGAACAGCGGTAAAGAGCGGGGAAAAAAAAGTCGAGCGATCAAAAATAAGTTGAGCGACGCCAACCTTACGATCTAATTAAGAAGTTCAACTCTGATTTACAACCAGTCTTTACCACCCGAAAGCTACCAAACATGTAGTTCCAAGAATTGAAACCTTCGCTAATTAACCAACACCTTATTGTCTATTATTTCAAATGTGGCTCGTGTAATACGGACTATGTTGGTTACAAGCATAACTGAATATTATGGGCTAATAACATCAATTCTGCAAAAGTATTTCACGATTTAAAAAAACTGTAAATTCAGATTTCACTGCTTAATGCACGAAATGATGGTCATCAAAGCTAAGTCCCCAATTCTAAAAGTACAATCTGAATCAGAGCTAAACTGTTTATAATATCGCCATTGATCCGTAAATCATAACATCAGTAACTTATTATTCAGTTTTTAAACTTCACTTCATAATCACTCAACTGTATACTTTCGACAGCTATTTATTGTTTTCGATATTCAAATTTTGCTGCACTTGATAATCAGATCGGATTGCGAAATGTTGTGACCGTTCAGAGTTTGCATTTTTGTTAAAAAATGCATAAGATGTTATCTAATCCACTCTAGGTTTAATGTTTAATCACTTGCACTAGTCTACTTTGTTTACGAGTCAAGATTTAGTTAGATTTATGAATATAGTTCACTTGTGTAATTATATTTGCTGTCGAACTTCATTGCATTCTCATTGCACGATGGGTTTAGCCTTTGTCTCAGCTTTTGAGTTCAGCCTTCTATTCTAACTTCAAAGATTTGTATACTTAAAAAGATTAAGCCTTGGTCCAATATTTGGACCTTCTTAAAAGTAAACATGTCATTTTATCATGACATTGGTTTGAGAGAAAAGGACATTCACAGCTTTGATACTATACACTAACTAACGAATTCCCTACCCCTCCCCCAAGGAAATGAGGGAGATGCAATATACGTTAATATCACTTGTTTTCGCTGGACTTAAATTTCGCGATTTCGACGAATCACCGTTTTTAAAGGTAATTCAATTTCGCCAATCAAATAACGTGCACGTGTTTTTAAGTTTCATTTCTATATTTTATTCAACCTAACGGAATAGAAATGCAACATCGTTTAAAAGTACACTGATAAAATCAACTTGATGGCGCTGCCATTTTGCTTTTAGATAAGGATCACCTAAATGTTTTCAAATGGATCTTCAGACGATATATTCCCTCGAACACATTGGGATATTGCCGCTTTGCTCCATCCTTTTGAAATGTGTCACTTTCCCAGACTGGCTGTCGAGTGGTTGCAAAAGTTCACAAGCAAGATGATAAGAAATAAGGACATGCATTTAACTTAAAATTGAACCCTCCTAATCCTCCCGGGGGGGGGTACACCCATATGTTGACTATACGACTATGTGCCGCTGTTCAGGGTATGGTTTTCAGACCATCCAGTCTAGAACAGGGTGTATAAATCACGGAAAATTTTGTT
>JAOEHV020118769.1:0-14923 GCA_025447995.2 Isaurus tuberculatus | reverse complement strand
GTGTCAGTATGCCGTGTCTTTCCGTGTCAGTATCCGTATCTTTCCGTGTCAGTATCCGTGTCTTTCGGTGTCAGTATCCGTGTCTTTCCGTGTCTTTTCGTGTCAGTATCCGTGTCTTTCCGTGTCAATATCCGTGTCTTTCCGTGTCAGTATGCCGTGTCTTTCCGTGTCAGTATCCGTGTCTTTCGGTGTCAATATCCGTGTCTTTCCGTGTCAGTATCCTTGTCTTTCCGTGTCAGTATCCGTGTCTTTTTGTGGCAGTATCCGTGTCTTTTCGTGTCAGTATCCGTATCTTTCCGTGTCAGTATCCGTGTCTTTTCGTGTCAGTATCCGTGTCTTTTCGTGTCAGTATCCGTGTCAGTATCCGTATCTTTCCGTGTCAGTATCCGTATCTTTCCGTGTCAGTATCCGTGTCTTTCCGCAGAAGCTGGTTCTCTAGTTTTCAATCGGTAAAATTATTAGTAAGTAATTGTTCATTGTTCTTTCCAGCCATTACCCATGACCCCATAACTACTCCGTGTAATGTCTTCTTGTCTGACTATCTATTTTTTTTTTATTATCAAGAGTGTTGGTTTGGAGAAAAAGGATGCCATGAATCGAGCGAGGTGGAGAGTGGGAGTGGGGTAAATCCGGCCACCCCTGTTTACGGGCCGGGGATAAACCCGGACTAAAATTGGATTGAAAAAAAATGTCCTTACATCCAGTTTTCCAATTCCTTATTGATGATTATTTTAGATAACTATTTACCTGTGTTCTAATTTCTTGGAAAGCGATTCTTAAAATGATGCAGTAGTAGTTATATAGCACTGCACTCGTAACAACACCCTGCAAAAGAGAGAGAACTTCCTTTTAGTAAGTTCTGTTAATTCTGATTTTTATTGAATAAGTAGAAAATATCAAGAACGTTTTTTAAGTGAAATCCCCTTACCGGGGCTAGGTGGTTCGCTTTTAAAATCGACAATATGTGAACAAATTGTATTAGTATATAAAAAGTTGGTGAACTTGGCAATTCGAGCATTCTGATTGGTTCGCTATCTCGGACAATTGGACAATATTCACCTCCCAAGGGATGGATAATTTTTGCAGGGCTTGAAAGACAAATGGCGGTTTTAAACAAGCGGGATCATTGCAAATGCAAGATAACACAACTTTTACACCAAGAAGTTGATAAAAATGGACTCAAAAACTTTTTAAGGCAAAAAATTTCCTTCATTTATATTAGCTTCTGTTGAATTTATAGATAAGTTTCAAAATTTTCAAGCGGTGATGCAAGTTCAGTTCGACAGGAAGATACAGCACTTTTGATGCTGTGTTTTGCAACAGAAGTTTAAGACAAACATTGCAGACACGGAGAGAGAGGAGCGAAGGAAGTGTGCAAATGTGCAAGTAAGTTTTATGTTTCTTTTCGGTTAATAAATATAATCGTACTTCTATCAGAACGGCAATCGACATGCAGAGTTTGCTGTTTTTAATTACTAGCAGTCCCGAGTTTCTTGTGCTCGGCAGCCGATATTTTAAGTTACTATCTCTGTGAGGTAAACTTTTTAAAGTACCATTCAAGTTTTAAGTGCTCTTAACCTTCAGCAGAGTTTTTTTAATCACAAAATTTGAACGCATGTCAACTTTCCACCACCAAGCACATGGCACAATTTCAGGAAGAAATTTCTCAAATTTTTTTTTTTAGTTTCATTTCAAATGAACTTTGAACGTTTTTAATCAAATTTTTTGGTTGCTCTTATTGCTTTTTCTCCCTCGCTTTTCGCTCCCTTTTGATGAGAATGATAGGTTTTTGAATTCTCTCTTTGGTTGAACTTCTTTGTGTAAACTGCAAGTTCATTGAGTTTCTTACGCATGAGTTAAACATGAAAGTGATTCTCTGTTTGCTGCATAAACAGGTTAAAATGTAGTTAATTTGCAGTAAAAAAAACAAAAACAAAAAAATGAAAACTCGCGGTTGAGTTGAGGGTGCCGAGTTTGCATATACTCGTATTGTATATATGTTCAAATAATTACATCACAGTTTCTGCCGAATAGTTCTTTACATATTTCTCACCATCCATGTGAAATACAGGTCTTCCTCTGGATCCAGAACAATTGAATAGGCCAAGTAAAATATCTGTAAGTAGATTTTAAGAAGGTTATCAGCTAGATTTATACGTTGAACTGAAGGAGCCACGGATCATGACAAGGTCTTATAAAATTATAAGCCTAGCAAATTCTTCGTTAGTGCAACGCCTGCTTCAAAGTACTTCCAATGAGGAGTCTGAATGTTCGGCTTGAAGCCTACGTAAATTCACACTCATATTTTCAACTATACGCTTTGAAATAAGCACTCAATGCTCAGGGTTAGCCTCGATTTCGTGTTAGAAACGCGCCCACCATTCTAAAACTCAGCGGTTTATTCGACAACTCGAAACTGGACTACTCAGCGTCACGAATACAAAGGCAAATTGAAGGTGTCGGTCTAGCATCTAGATAACTGGAATCAGTTTCGTTCTTAATTCTGTAACCCAGTCCATGAACTCTGCAATCCTGTAAAGGATAATTGTGCTTTTACTTTGTGTAGAAGACCGAGAAGTTTAAACCAATCAGGACAAGATAAAAACTAACCTTACCATACATTAACCAATCAAAACCCTTCTTTAATCCTATGTTCACTACCAAGGATGTCTTTACTTTTTCTAAAAGGTAGTTAACTCTCACCAGAAGGCGGTCCACTTCTTTGTGGGCGGCAGACGAAGTTCTTGTGAGAATGACGGGGTGCCTTTCTACGCATGTGTGCTTAGGGCGTTTTATAGGTCAAGTGATTAGCAAGAGAACGCGAACGGAGCTTCATCATCTTTCAGAGTAAGGAGTTCAATGAAAGGTTTGTTGAAGGGTTAAATTCACAAGTTTAGGAATAAAATATAGCTGTTCCACGACAGCTTTAGATCCGGGGAAATGGACCATGGACCGGCTATTAAGTACACCCCTGCACTACCAAAAATCATAGGAAAAACCGAACAAACAGAACTCGAAATTCAGGACTTTAAATTATCTAACGAAAAGCAAGACATAGTCGAAGTATAAGATTTTAAATAGACTGCTTAAAAGCTCCATAAAGCGATATATATTTTATAAGTACTGGAATACTTAGAAATAGTAATAGAATACTTAGTGCTGATGTTGTCATACACAGCTAAGCATGTCTACCTTTTTGACTGATCTCCATAGATATGTTTCATGGAAGTAAGCTTGTAGCAATGTTTTAAAAGCATGTTGCAACTTCTGCAGTTTGTGCGTTGTCTGTTCTTGATCCGCTGCGTCGCTGGTTTCTAAAATGGTTCCATTACCGTTACTCGCATTCTCTCTGTGAAAGAAAGTTTGAAGGTAAACAACTAGTGGCAGTTTTTCTTTGCTATTCCGAATTCGGTTCTTTCAAGTTCCCCGTTAATTTTAGATAAAACTTGTGTTCCTTAATTGGTTTTATCCAAACTTTTCGAACCATTTCGCTACGTTTATTTTGAAATAGGATACTTTCGAATTCCCTGCATTTCAGTCGGATTCATTCCAAACCTGTTTCTTTTTTTTTTTTTTTTAAATGAGCTCTACCCTTAAAGTCGAAGCTTAATTGTAAAACTGACTGGCAAACTTCGAAAAGTTTCAAATTTCAGATTGCCTGATATTTATATTTTGTGATATCATCTCATTGTTTAGTCTTATGTTACTTGGGTAGCTGACAAGATAAGCCAACACATATCATCAAGAAAAACATTCGCAAATCTCAAAAAACAACAAAACAGCATAGTGTAATTAAAACTGAATCTTTAATCTAGCTGACCTGCTATTTCAAGGCTTAATTTTAGTTTAAGTTATTTCTTTGTGAGTCATGAAGGACCACTTTTAATTTTATACGCTCATATGCGCTATACGGTAATCAGGACGGTACAATGGGTAATTACCTTTGCCTACAAGGTTCTGGGTGTCGACCCCGTTTCTGCCGGCTTTACCTTCTTATCCCCCAAAGATGACTGAGCTTTCCATTTTTAGGAAGTAATATATAATACCAACTTATGCAGAGACTGGAGATGGGCTAGTGTCCTTTCAATATAGTATAGTCAAACAACGTACGTTTCAAAAATCAAAACTAAATTGAACAGTAAAATTACGTTTGTCCCCGTTACTAAACTGGTTCACATCAAAGTTACATTGCCATAGTTCCGTCGAACTAAATTTAGTTTGTTACAAGATGTACTCACGAACATGTTTCTTCTACCTTTTATTGGTGCCATTTTTTGCGTTTTGTATTTCTTTTCCGCGTCTTCGCGTTGTTTTCCTGAAATAAAAAAAAATTAAAGATTGCATGTAAGTTTTGAATTGCATGGGAAGCCATTCAGTTTTGAATGCATCGGTAAGGAAAACAAGATCTTTAGATAATGCTAAGTTTTTCTTCCACAAGGAGATTTACCCAAGTTACACATGTGAAGGTGACTCCACGGTAAGAGTGCTCAATGGTTTGTGCCAGCTAAAAGTAAAAGTTTTTAGCTCCGATGCGTTTTTAAATTTTGTATTACCCAAGTTAAACATTCTATCAAGGTATAAAAAACTTATTATTGTGACGTTATGGCAGATACGGCGACGTGATTGGCCCCGTCTGCCTTCAAACTACCAAGATCCCAAGTTCAATATCTGGTTCTGACAATATTCGAAAATATGTGTGACCCTTTTCACCAAAGCTGACTCACCTATCCTTCTATACAAGGTCAGTAAATAAATAACCAGTTTCCAGTGAAAGCGAATCTGCGATGGATGAATGGCCCGTTCTATTGCCACCACAGAAACCTGAAATAAACGTCCGCCTCCAATGAGGTACTAAAAATCTGTCGTCCACAGCCAGTTTCCACTGTTTTTGGTCCTCCTTTAAAGACCGTAATTCACTTGTGGTCGCAACACCTGCATCTTCCTTTAAAATGTTAATGATAGCTGCCTTCGGCTTACCATGCGTCTTGTAACCATATGTTGGCTCCCTAAGAATGAACTTGTGAGCTAGGAGATCCTAGCATCCTCTTTACTGCAACTTTATCGCCATTTGGCAGGTCTCCGCAGAGTTGCTCGTTGGTGGTGTAGCTCTACCAGGGGATCTTTAGGACAACTTGAAGCATTCGGGTGTAACAGCCGTTCAAGGGTAGGAGTTAGTGTCCACGCCTCACAACCATATAGAAGAACAGATTCCACAGTTGTTTTAAAGAATAGTAGTTTCACGTCTCTAGACAGGTTTGAGTGCAAAATCTTCTGAATGCTGTTCTGGACTTTCCAGGCTTTGGCATTCCCTGCTTTGATGTCTTTCTCCGTTGAATTGATAAAGGACCCCAGAAATTTGAAGTCCTGGACTTCCACTATAGTTCTTTTCCCTCTTAGGTCTTTAGCAGGGGATGTTTGCTAGTGTTGTACCTGATGACTTCCGTTATCTTTGCATTGAGTTGCTTACAGACCTACTTTCTTGCACTCCGTTTCTACTCGTGTCAGCAGCTCCTGCAGTGCCTGTACGACTACATTTGATAACTGGGCTATATCACAGCGACTGCTGTGTATAGCGCTTAGATTTTCTTGGGTTGCTGATAAATCTCAGTTCCTCTTCCTTTCCACTTGTAGCCTAACATAAAGCATGGTCAAGGACTATTATAAATAGATAGGCTTACTAAGGTGTCACGCTGTAGCAAACCTTGAGTGATGTCAAACAAGTCTGACTCGTAATCCGTTGCTGCTGTATATGGAGTCAATAGCCCTTAGCATAGAGGTGGTAGCCCACAGGCCTTCAGTATTGTAAGTATTTTAACTCGATGGACAGGATCGAAGGCTTTCTTAAAGTCGATGAACCTCAGCACTGTTTTGAATTATATTGGATTTCACCTCCGCTAGGGCTAAAATCTGAGAGGATGAATCACTTGAGGCGCGTAAAGCAAATTAGCTTTCGTGATTACGCCATCAACCCTACCTACAACATTTTAAGCGCGGAGATTGAAAGTTTATCTTCTATTGTTGAAAAGATCTTCGCGTAAGAGTGGAGAAAACAATAATATTCGTTTCTCTGAGTGCCCATGTAACTTGTTTTTAACTCGCTAGTTTTAGATGAAAAAATACTGATGAAAAATAAAAATACCAATGAAAGAATGCAGCTTAGGTTTTACGATAGATGGTAAAGTTTTCGAACAGGAGATATACAGGTATTTCAATAACAAAAACAAGTTTCCTTCCCTAATGATGAACAACCATTTCATTAATCTGATAAGGAATGATGTCATACTTACAACGAGGATGAGTCCTATAATAGAGAAAGAAAATAGCAGATTACACATGACGAAAATTCCGATTTACAATTATCAACAGATTTAATATTTTTTTTAGTATTCTTGACCACAATAACCGGTGTTGCGGTCGGAGTTTCTATTTGGACAACTTTATGCTGTAACTTGACGTTGCTCGGAGTTCAATCATTAACACTTTCAATTGTTAGGGACAGGGTTAGGAGTTTAACATCTCTCGGAGTATAAGTTAGACTTTGGGTAAGCATTTTATTTGTTTCTTCCTGTGTTAATGTTTGATGACTCAATGTCAAGGTAGAGTATGCGCATTAGTCACATTACAATTTCAGACCACCACACCGGCAACTTTACTATTAACATATTCAATAATAAACATGTGATGATATAGTAACGACGCCTTGCGGTGTGGTGATGATGATGGGGATGATAATGATGATGATGATGATGATGATGATGATGATGATGATGATGATGATGATGGTGGTGGTGGTGGTGGTGGTGGTGGTGGTGGTGGTGGTGATGATGATGGTGATGATGATGATGATGATGATGATGATGGTGGTGGTGGTGATGATGATGATAATGATGGTGATGATGATGATGATGAAAACGAGTAAGAGAGTGAAAATATTTCATTCTGAGTTTCATCGTCAAAATGCTTTTTGCGCTGTATCTCAAAACCAAAAAAGAGATTTTTATTTGGAGTTTTAGAATCAGAAAACTTTAATTATTGTTCTATTTGAAGGAAAAAATTCGTAAAAATGACAATTTTTTGCAGTATTTTGTTCCGTGTATCCTTATTAGTTTAAGAGTTTCAGACCGCGGGCACTTTTTAACCCCCCACACCCCGGTCCCCCAAAAACTCCAGTTTGAGTGAGAGAGTGAACTCACATTATATTACTAGAAATTTTTTGAATTCATTGTTTAGGAAAACAACGTATTCGAAAATGAAAATCTTGAAAAATGCATGTGTATTGTTGAAAAATGTTGTTAATGTTTGTAAAATTAGTTGTTTTTACAAATGAAATTATTTTTTCAAGAATCTCGCAGCATCTAAAGCGCCACCAAACATGCAACAAATAAGTCGTCTGCTTACCACTTATATTTCTGTTTTATCTTCCTTATTCAAAGCAAACAACTTTCCTTTAGTTCTGAATTTGTTTATTTTAGCCTGTAAACTATTGTTCCAAAGGAAGGCGAAATGAAAACTTCAACAATAGTTTCTTGATATGAATTGATATTAAAAATTCATGTTGCAAAAAACCAAGTTCTTTACTGTATTCTATGCGTTACCAGAAGCTTCAATTTAAGAGCATTCTATGATTTTTCGGCCTTTTAATGTTGACTGTTGTTTGATTTCATAAATTATTGAATGTCATTCCTTTTTAAGTAACACTAAATGTGTGTTAGGACCATCGATAAACGTTTTAACGCGTTAATTCTTATCGGCTTAACTTAATTTTTTACCAGCATTAACACTTTTACCGATTGAATCATACTTTATTTTTTCTGACCATCTTTAAAATTTATTTTGAAGATAGCGGAACTATTGCGTTTTTAATTTCCCCACAAAAAATGTAACCGATGAATATTCACCTTAGTGCAAACATGTCATGGCAGCACAAATTTTTGAATATTCATGTATTTAATAATGCGAAGTTGTTTTTTGCATTCGGTTATTTACAGTATTTACCCAATTTAAGTCATATCAACCTTAAGTCTAAAGTAAAAGTTTTTGGATTTTCTTACTTCATTTCAGATAGAACCGCGCAATCAAATGTAAACAATATTAGTTAAATCTTAGGAAAACAAGCAAACCTTATCAGAGTTAATCCGTTTTAAAGCGTCGTAATAAACCAAGTCCTGTGCTGCTTCTCTGTTTGCCAGCACTTCCATAGCAAGATTTGCCATTCTGGGAGACTTTCGCTTTGTGTGAAGTTTCGATTCCTCCGAGAAACAGATGTCTCTTACATTGGACCAAAACTTTGCCATTTCTGTATGGGGAAGGTTGAAAACACAATGATCACTACTTGAACAAAATGAACACCCGACGTAGAATGTGATTCACAAATCATATATTCACATACTAAATCTGAACTTTCGTTAATTTTTTTTAAGGTAACCGAGGAACACGAAAAACGCTTATTGATATTTGGCTTGGGCGCGATTCAAAATTTGGTTTAATATTGTGCGTAATTTGATGTTTCCTGTCTTTTGTTTGCAGATCGCTTGTTTTGAATTTGAAAAGGTTAGAAAAGAATTCTTATTCAATTTTACAAATATTGATTGGTTGGTATACATACCATACTTTGCAAGTTGTGTCAAATTGCATCTTTGAAGCGGTCAGCAAACCAAACATCGCTCAGAATACTTGAAATTATACCAGCGATTTAATTAATGCTTTAATTCCTTTTCTTTTTTATGAGCATTTATTTGTACGTAAAACACGTTTTTCATACTCAACATTCCATAGAGCGGTTAACGACACTCGAGTTAGTAGCAATTATACTTTTGATTTAGAACAGTATAAGCTACATTCTCGTGGATGTGGCTGGAAGGGTAATCGAGAGTATAAATAGTGCAATATCTACGTACTTGAAGCCACGTTTACAAGGTCTAAAGCATCTGTCTACGTCTGCTAACACTTCGGTCCACCACTGTTTATGGTAGACTTAAGGGGCAAGGCCTGTTACCAACGTATAGCTCAATGCAAATTTTAATGGCTAAAAGTAATTTGAACTATATAGCACGTGTGTGCTTCCTTGTCTGTATTTGTGATAAAACTGAATTGCCTGGCTTATTTATTGCATTTTTTGGTCCTTTATCCGGATACTTTTGTAACCTGTCGTCTATTATTGCACCTGTTTGGTTTTTTCTTTTCATTTGCTAACAAATAAATAGGATGGTGATGGTGATGGTGATGGTGATGGTGATGGTGATGATGATGATGATGATGAGGAGGAGGAGGAGGAGGAGGAGGAGGAGGATGTAGGACGGGGATGGTGATGGTGATGAGGAGGAGGAGAATGAGGAGGAGGATGGAGGACGAGGATGGTGATGGATATGAGGAGGAAGATGGTGATGGTGATGATGAGGAGAATGAGGAGGAGGAGGAAGGACTAGGATGGTGATGAGGAGGAAGATGGTGATGGTGATGGTGATGAGGAGGAAGATGGTGATGGTGATGGTGATGGTGATGGTGATGGTGATGGTGATGGTGATGATGATGGTGATGGTGATGATGAGGAGGAGGAGAAGGAGAAGGAGGAGGATGGAGGACGAGGATGGTGATGAAAAAAAGGATGGTGATGAGAATGAGGATGAAGGTAGTGGTAAGGGAAATGGAAATGACGAAAAACATCGCAAGTTTGAAGTTTTTTATTTAAATAAAGGCAAAATCGTTCACCGCAAGTCTAGTGATGTCTGTGCACTACTAGTATTGTTATTGGCTCAAAGTATTAGCATCCTGCAACAGAGGAAACGTATGATCTTAGAACGTTTACTAAACAACAAGTACAACAAAGGGGGGAGGGGTCCGGAGGCTGCTGCCCCCTGAAAAGTCCGCGATATCGATAGAAATGCCACATATTTTAATAATAACCAAAAAAATGTCATTATTGTTTTCATTTTCTTAGTTTTCTAACACAGCCGAAAACTGGCCATACTAGGAAAAGATAAGTTTCGTTTGTTATGCAGACTATGCTTTAGTCATAGAATATTAAAAGATCTTCATTTTTTCAAATTTTTTTTTAATTTTGAAAAAAAGCAAATTAAATAAGTTTCCACAAATCCCTCTTTTTAGAAACATTTTCATTTTTTTCCGCGGTCGCTAATCGGAATTAATTTTTTACATATAGCTAAAATATTGTAAAACGTACATTTTTTATCAGCTATCAAACCATCGGAAGCAAAAGAAGCTCTCTCAATTCTTCAAACTTTACAAAAAGGAAATACTTTTATGTTTAACGGGTAGCTTAAAGTTAAAATTTCAGTGTTTGTGCGGGAGGAGTTTGATTATTTAATCCAGACTTTCCTGGTCTATCACGTACATTGTTGTTGCCTTTAAAGCAGTCATTTCCGAGCACGCAATATGAATCCCAAATGTTTATACGGTGAACAAGAATCGATTAGCGAGGAAAACTTTTCGTGTTTTTTCAACTTCCAGATAAGAAATCAAACAGTCCAGCAGATGCTAGGAAAATTGCATGTGTCTAAAGGAGTCTGCGTGTATTATGTAATCGTTTATGTGACCCGAATATTAATTATAATACATGATTTATGTACGAATAATAATGTATACTGAGTATTGATTTTAAAGTGAAATTCGAAAGCGGACTATAACAGTGAATGAAATGGTCAAAAAACGACACTGCAATTCAGTCACGATACGCAAAATTGATCTGAAGTCTGGCGTCGCGGCCAAAACCATAGAACACTGAGTGGCCGAGAAGGAGCGTAGTTTGTGTCCCAAATGATTCGCTGGTAATACAACAACAATCACGGCCACCTGTCGAGCTGCAACTTTTAATCAAGAGATATAAGTCTCATCAGTGTAATCACAAGTTCACAATCCAAGTCTGCAAATGATCTGGAGTTAAAGTAAACGCATAAAGCATTTTTATTGTCGATGCATTAAGGTATAGTTTTTCCTATTCTTTTTATTCATTTTTTTATTTTTTATTTTCTATTTTTAATAAGTGTGAGAAATAATAACGTTATGTGGTAGGGTGTACAAAAACATTGCACGCAGCTTGCGAAATAATGCTGTGCTAATATTCACATTCTTTTGTTTTCGGAATCTATTATATCAATCTATATAGAATACCTGTTCGATACTCAACTCTTTTTCATTGACAGCTAGGCAAACAGAACGTAAAGGCCGTTTTTAAAAGCACTTTTGATCTACAACGCAACTAGATGTTTTGAACTGAGGTACACTTATAAAAAACGAAAGTTCTTTTATATTCCAAACTTTCTATTTGTTTACAGTTTCCTAAGAATACTAATTCAAACAGTCACAAAACTCACTAGAAAAAATATAAAAATACAATGTTCTTTATCTGTATTATTAGATCATGAATTATGCATCTGTTTTGCAATTAAGTTCTTCGTATACTGTGTGATCTGCTGATTCTTTTGGTTTGCGCCATTTTAATCGGCCAGCTACAATTGTTTTTAACACAAAAAGATTCGTTCCATTTAAGGTTTGTAACTTAAAATATTTAAGGTTTTTGCTTTTATTCATTCTGTTTTACTTTCAACGATGTTTTAAAATTCAAATTGAGCACCTGAGCGGTGTATGATTCAGAAGATCGTAGAGATGACGAGGTGAAAATATTTGTCTTTCACTCAAAGTTCTCGTCATTTTTACTCACTATAAGCCGTATAAATATTTTCTGTACAAACATACAGAAAATTCCAAAGAAACCGCACAAGAATATATATATTTATAATTGATTAACTTGCAGTTCGTTTTTCTTGAGCAGCAATGAGTCAGTGAATTATTTACAACGAAGAAGTTATATTGAAGACAGCTAATCTATATTAGTAACGCACCCTTTAAATTTAGAAGACTTTATTCTTAGTTTCAAAACGTTTTCAAAACAAACACAGCTGGAATTTAATAGCTTTTTTAGACCCCAGTCAGTGCAGTTATTTCAAAATCGGTACAATAATTTTTAAGTAAGATACTGTATGATGCTATCCTTGTTCTAATGGCAAAAAGAGCTTTATGGGTCTAATTCTAAAAGTTATAGCGATACTTTAAACTTGTTTGAAATTGGAAAAAAAGTACAGAGATTCTGGAAAAATTTTTCAATGTTATTTTGCATAATTATATATTAGTTTTTGAATAAGTTCGGAGTTTTTTGTCTTTAGTATTTTACGCTACCATTTATTTATTTTTTTTATTTATCTTTTTTTTGCTCGATACATAAAACGGCCTGTAGAAACAAAGATTTCTCCGACTGTGGCATGAAAGATCTTTTAAACAAACGTGGGAAGGAAGATTCTTTAGTGTGCTGTAATAAATTTTTAATAAGAACGCCACCTCAACCACATAACTGCATTGAAATTTATAATTTATCTCGTTTCTCTCTATCATATCTAATCATCTTAAGAGTCGTACTGACAACTTCCCAAATTCGCCGGGTTAGTTTATTCACGTTCATAGAGCATCAAATAAGCGTTATACCCCCCCCCCTCCCCTCCTCTCTCACTAATCGCTAATTCACTATTCGCTCTCCCCCCATTAGTTTAACTTTGCTATTTCACCTAATAATTTAGCCTGTATATTGCTTCTATAACCGGCCACTAAGGAATTTCTCTTTATTGTTTCTAAAAGTTTTCTGTTATTCCAGTTATCCGACTTTGTTACAATCGAAAATACAGAAAAGATAAGAAAAGGAAAAGCAATTACAAATGCTGTTCCTTTTCATATTAAACAGTTTGATTCTTATGATAACAAGCTAAGACATGTTGCCATGAAAGCGCAGGGGTTTAAAAAGAACGCTCGGAGTTTTGCATAAATTCGGCTTGCCGAATGGATTATAAAATGAATCGGTCTTAAGAGCCATTTACGCTACGTTTTCTGAAAATGTTAACTTGTTCTAGAAAATACATCGAAAGATTATTAAAACGATGATATAAATAGGTTTTCGGGAAAACAAAAGAAGTTATTTTTGTCGTTGAACTCTCTTCTTGTTTTCCTTTTTGTTGTTGTTTTATATAATTCATTGTTTTGAATTTCTTGGTTACAAATTAAAGCTATTCTTTGCTATATTTATTTTGCTGTTTAAAAACACAGGAAAAACAGACTGTAACTTGCAACCTGCAAAAATAAGTATTAAGATTATGTTTCTGAAATGAGTTTCGTTCCTATGAGCATAAAAGTATTTTGAAAATTCATGCACGGGTCGTGCAAGTATGAATTATTTCTTTATAAGCATATACAAGACTGGAGGAGTGTGGGCGTGTTTGTTTGTGTGTGTGATTTTGTTATAAGAAAATCCTATAATCTTAGATATCAAAAACCGGTCTTTTAGCTATGTTACATCCATTTCAACTTTAAAAAATTACCATAATAGATCGGAAGATAATTTTCACTGAAAACGTAATTTTAAGAATTTCCTAGGGGAGCATTGGGGAATATTAATAGTAATAATAACAATGATAATGGTAACAAAACTAATAACAACAATACAATATATATTATAATAATGATAACAGTAATGATATAAAAAAAGCTGCATTTGCTCATGTTTTTCAAAGCAAATTATTATTTGATTGAATTGTAAAAATAAGATATTTTTGACGCCCACTCGATTAAGCAAGGAAACATTTGGTAAAATAAAATAGCGCATCTACAGTCAAATCTAAATCACAGTGTTTTCGGATAAATGGAAACCTTGTCCACGATTCAATTTCATTACAATCTTTATTGTCAAACTTCAAAACTATATCATCTTATGCTAGAGATACCAAACAGCTAAAACACAGCTATGAGTAAAAACCCGAAGAAGACTGAAAATGGCCAGTTGAAATTTCGTACACTCGTCTCCACGTCTCTTTTTCACGTTGTAAAGATCAGTTTTTGCTAGTCTTTTTAGACAAAAAGATTAAATTTTTAAATTATTTTCAACTGATCACGATCTTCTGATCCAACGTTGGCAAGGGTTAAATTGATCGTTCACGGTTCTGCATTGGTGCTAAACCTATACTATTTTTAAAAAAAGACTTACTAATAACTACTTGTTTGGTTTAAGTATATAATAACAAACAACTGCAACAACGAAAACACTTGTGTATTTTGTATCTAAACGTAACTGAGCAAAATCGTTTATGATCTTAGAACAGTTTAAAATACCTTTTGAAGTGCGTCAGCGATTTTAAGTTTAACACATGTTTAACTTTAAACCTTACAATGCTGAAAGTTTTATGATTATATCGTCGTAAGTAGTTTACGGAGCTGCAGACGTTTCGAATATCAACTTTATCGAAACTCGCGATGTTCGTATTTGCTGTCTCTTTGAGTCTTAATACTTAAACATGAGTTGCAGTTACCTTTTGGACTTCAGTATTTATTTTCTTGATCGAATTCAAGTCGAACGGGCTAGAAATTAGAACGAGACTTATACAAGTTGGCTACTTTGGCTCTGTGAAAGAAAAGGGCTACAGACATTTGCTGCAACCGAGTTTGACAATTCAAGTTCAATAAAAACAAAAAGAAAATTATTTAAAGTTTAAACCCGACATCTCGCCGTATCATGAGCAAGGTTTTTTTAAAACAATTTGTTTCGTAGTATAAACCACGTCGTGGTCACGATTTGTCCAGAACAATTTTAGCGTGAAGTCACTGTGACGAAGATGTAAGCAATTACAGAAATTTTACAAAGTTGAGCTTTTGCGTACTCTTACTGCGACCGCATACAGTTTATCTAAATATTGACAAAATTTGTTTTAGATCGATGAGATTTCTTGAACCCACGGCCCTCCGTGATCTAGTCGGATGCTCTAACCAATGAGCAACTGGGATCGAACTCTATGGTGAATAAGGGTGAAATGTGGGTCTTTGTTAGGACTACATCACACGGTTACATAGCCAAATGACAGGGGCCGCGGAG
>JAOEHV020118659.1:0-14924 GCA_025447995.2 Isaurus tuberculatus | reverse complement strand
GGTATGAACCTTTATTATATATTAAAAATGCAACGATTCATGTCGCAAAACTGTTCGTAACACAACAATGCGAAAATATTTACAAAAATTGTTTGCAATTTTACATTAACAGAGTGGTTCCAGCAACAAAGCGAGTTCATTACAGAGTTGGAGGGCATGGAAGTCAATGAAATGAATAAATGTCTTTCAAAGTTTTATGTTTCTCTCAGAAAAGCCGATGGTAGTCATTTCAAAAGGAGCAGTTTGTTGGCGATACGAGGTGCTTTAGACCGCCATTTAAAATCTCACCCCCACAACAAGTTATACAGCATTTGCGATAACAGTTTGTTCAATGGTGCAAATAAGACACTTAGTTCTTACCTCAAGCATTTGTAAAGTTCCGGCAAAATAGCTGCAACAGTCCTTAAAGAAGCGATAAGCTCCGAAGCCATCCACAAGTTGTACGAGAAAGGTGAGCTTTGCTACACTACGACACGCGACCCACGAGCGCTGCTACAAACAGCCTGGCTGTTTATTTCTCTTTACTTTGGAAAACGAGGCAGGGAAAATCAAACCCTGATGAAGAAGTCAATGCTCCATCTTGTAACAGCTCCTAATGGGATGCAGTTTTTCTAGCTCAATATGAACGAGCCTGGAACTGTCTTAAGCACGAAGAATCACCAAGGCGGTCTCGAGTCAATTGAGGAGAAGTCAAACGGAAAGATTTTCGCTGTGCCAAACTCCACTCGATGCCCTGTAGCACTGATACAGAAATACCTCAGTCACTTAAATCCAGATTTAAAATCTCTTTTCCAGAGACCGAAGGATCCTTCTGCAAAGTTCTGCCCAGAAACCGACGATGTGTGGTTTGATGCTAGAAAGCTTGGCCATAACACGCTCGAAAACATGTTGCAAAACATGAGCATCCGTGCCAGGATATCTCCCTACTACACAAATCACTCACTTCGGGCCACAACTGTAACCGTTCTTTCCTCAAGAAATGTGGAAACCCGCAAAATTAAAGCTGTGACTGGCCACCGAAGCAACAGTAGCATCGAGAGTTACTGTGAAAGGCCAACACTTCGCCAGTTTCACGAAATGTCCAACTGCAACAGATACCAGAATGGCTATAGCTCCAGCATCTCAAGCTTCTAGTAGCCTCCAGCAACAGAATCAGCAGAGCTACTTGAGCCAACAGCAAGAAAACTTCCTTGTGGTGAATCCGAGCTCGATCCTTCCATCTGGCAGCTTCCAAAATTGATATTTTACTTTTAACATCAACATCAACAATTCACACTGACTTTCAGTTATGAATCCCTTGTTTCCTTTGTTTTTTTCAACCACAAGAGGAGTGTGGTTTGAACTTTGAAAGAAAATGGCGAACTGATGAGAACTGATTTAATTGTTGTGACAACTGGCACGTGTCTCCGTGCGCAAAGTCAGGTGATCGCGCGCCTTTTATGGAAAATAACTATTTTAGTCGTTTCATATTTTTGTTTTATTATTTTTTCTTTCGAATAGTCACAAGTGTAATTATACTAAAACAATTAGTCTCCTCAGGCTCTGTGATTGTTAAATAGTCTTTGTTTTGGCAGGTACAGATGTGTTTTTGTACGGAGGAGTATTCGTTATTGAAATGTTCTTTTACGCGATCGTGAATAAAATGTGTTGTGCTCCCATTGTAGAACTGATTGCATTTGTTACATATAATTTGGTAAACAGTGTTTCTTAATAGGCATAATTTGGTGTTAGCAATGGGGCAGTTGTTTCTTGTGCAGGCGCGCTTCGTGGTGTTATTGGATAGAGCTCGTCTGAGGGTAAATGATCGGTGTGCGATACAAACTAGTATTCCTTCTTTTCGAAAGATGTTGGTGATTTTATGATTTAGGCGGTAAGAGATATATGGAATCTTGAGATACCGTGTTCAAGGATTGAGAATCTTTTTAGTGTCTCTGAAGATGTTTAGTTTGTTTGTTTGGATATCCATTTAGGCGAAGAATGTTATCTAGCATTTGTTGGTGTTTTTTGGAAGTTGTGTAGAGCATTTATCTTCGATACGTTTGCGCTCATTGTGAATAAAATTGATCTTTGATTTCTTTGGTAAGGCTGATTGGTGGTGTACAAACAATGGTTTTTTGGCTGCTTTTCTGTAGAATTGGAAAGAATTTTTGCCCTCTTGGAGATAGTGACTTTGAAATCGAGGTCTCAATTGAATTTTATATTTTTATATGCTAAACATGCTACTGAAGGACACATCCACGCATTACAGATCGTATACATTTCTGAGGTTCCAAGCTTAAGCGTAGCCCGAGTAAACGCCTTTACATGCATCTAGTATAATATAAGTGGGTCATTCCATAGTATTCTATAAATCACTGATGGGTGATTCGGAACTCAAAGATGCCATAGTTTTTGGTGTGATGGGTTTTGATAGACAAAGAATTTGTGATGAGCCAAAGTAAAAAAAATGGTAATAACATTTTCAGCATCACGCGAACTGTCAGCAAGGGGACAAGAAAATCTGAAAATTTTGAAATACTGACTGAAGCATTGATTTCCTGTAAGATTAATACGATTACTTTTTACCTTGTTGTTCTTTTTTCAAATCTATAGCAAACTTCACTAACTTCAAATGCATGAAATTTAGATTTGCGCTTTCAGTATTCTCTTGTCACTGTAAAATGAGTGGCCAAGCAATTTTTATTGGTTCCAGAATTTGAGGAAAAAATATATTTGGTTTTAATAGCTTACCCTACATCTTAAATAAGATAACATAAAATCAAGAATTAATGTTTTGCATGTTATTTTGAAAATAAGAAATGTTTGGTGACAGAAGATAATTTATATTTAATAAAAAACACATGAAAGAATTAGAAAGAAGCAAAATTGATCCATGTGGTGTATGTGGAAAGAGAATAATGTCTAATTCGGTTTTGTGCACAAAGCGCATGAGATGGATTCATGGGAGGTGTGCTAAGGTGAAAAGAGTCACCCTTCGTTTGGCAACTGATTTTGTTTGTATCTGCTGCTGTTTAAGGGAAAACGAGGTAACAATTCTGAGGCGAAACGAAAGAGCTATGATAAGAGCAATGTGTGGTGTAAAATTAATGGCCAAGAAAAACATTGAGGAACTGATGGTCATGTTGTGATTGAAAGAAACAATGGATAAGTTGGCAAAAGCAACGAGTGTGCGCTGGTACGGACATGTTTTGAGGAGGGAAGAGGATGACGTTTGAAGAAAGCCATTGTGCTTCAAGGTGGAAGGCCAGAGAAGGAAGAGAGAAGATGAGATGAAGATTGGTTTGAAGAAAGAAGATGCCCTTAATCGATCAAAGTAGCGAAAGAGTGTGAAGATGGTCATGTCGGGAATGGGGTTAATTCGGCCATCCTCGACAACGGAGACAAAACCGAATCAAAACTGGTATACTACTACTACATGCTGATGCATCATGGTCTTTTAAATAATTTTTAAGATGATAATTTTTGATAACTTTTATTTGTAAACATCTAACATAATCTAACTCCATTGCAGTTCTTTTTATCTCACTTAACTGGGATGCATTGGTAAATTTGTTCACAATAATTATTTCCCAAGTTGCCAACAGAAGCAAACGGCAACAAATGTAGGTGTTTTAAAAACTGTTGACAAAAAAGGCCTTTACAGCCCTAGAAAGGGGTCCATAGACATTAAAAGAAAAATTTGCAGTCACAAAACAGTTTTTTGGACTGGGATTACAGTTATAAATACATACTCAATCAAGAAGTACAATGCTTTTACACAAGTTGGTGAGAGCAGCTGTGACATTTATGATCCTGTCAATCATTGGTTTTGCAGACTTATCAGTTACATTACCATCAAACATAAGAAAAGTGATGGGTAACATGCCAGACAGTATAGTAATATTTCCTATGCAGTAGTCCAATGACATGATCCACATGAATGCGAACAATTGCGACGCCTCGTGTCTTCTCTAGATCAACTGGATGAAGTTGGTTCTTCCCTTTTGTAAATGCTTGGATTGTCAGCCCTGCTCTCTGTAACACAACACTTTCACGAATTGTAAAACCACGGTGTGCCATGACCAAGTCTCCGGGTAAAAGGTTTTTTAAATTTAACTGTTTTCAGTAATATATTTATCTGATGTTCTTCCACCCCAAGCCTGGGAGACAAATGAGATGCAATGGGGAGCAATACCAACCAATAATTTTACAGTGTTGTGGTTTTTGTAAGAGGAGTATGTCTGGGCCCGGGCATAGAAGTTTGAGGGTCACTCGATAAAAAATTTTGAAATAATCGATTATGACAGTTACTTTGTTTCCAAAAGAGTACTGGAAATATTGAGGCATTGTACGCCAAAGGTCTTCACGTTCCAACCATATAATTAATGGAGTTAGTCTTACATCCATAGCTTCCATCCACAAGTTAAAAATTCGTGATACAGTTAGGCGCGATATATGCCAAAACAATAAGCCAAATCATGAAATGCCATGCTATGCCGGCTATGAAGATGGCTTTGTCCGGTTGCTTTTAACACCTCTGTAACTAAATATTTTTAAAATTTTTTAAGCCATTAAATAAACTTTGCCAGTGTGCCACATCTAGATTCCCTCCTACTCCAAACAATGATGAAACCCCTGTTTTATCTCTACCACTTTTGGTTCCACAGCTAAAGATCAAGTACAACACAGTTTTCGCTCCACTTAATCGCCTTAATCTCTCTTACTTTGTTTAGATTGAGGTACACCAATATGGCGGCCGCTAAAAAAGTGGTAACGTGACTGAAATCGATCTATTGATTTTCAAGCTATATTGGCCTCTTTTAAATAAACGAGGTTCTAAGTATTAGATCTTGTGGTATACCAATACACGATTCCCAAATGCCTATTTTCGTGCCAAGTTTCAGAAAAAAATTTAAAAAATATTGAAGAGCATACATATGTAGTTCCCAGATTGAGCAAATCGACTTGCCTCGCTCATTGCTCGAGAAGATAACTGCTTTTTCACCTTCTACAACCAATAGCCGTTTCTCTCCAGATGTTGAAGAATAATTAAAACCCAAATATAACCAAAGTGACATCATTAGCAACCACTTGCATGTCTGCTCTATACAAGTAAAAAATTGTAAGCTTTCGTAGATAAAGTTCAAATTTAGCCACACACACTTCATTAAAGCGAGAAGTTCAGGAAATATAATTTAAGCTAGTCCCAAACTCAAGATAGACATGCTAGCTGGAAAAACCACTGAAGATGATTGATAATGGGCATTGTAAACGTTTTCATATTTCATACATTTTCTTTTGTATAGCATTTTGTATTAAAAGTTTTATGTCCTTCTTATTAAAGTATTAACTGGTCTCTTGAGCTGGGCAGTTCCTTTAATATTTTATTTCTGTTCTGCATCAATTTAGCGCATAAAAACAGTTCTTAGGAGATGACTATGTCAACTAATTTGAATCTATTTCAATATTTTTTTTTTCTTTCTTTGATTTATTCATTTAAATATTCATTTCAATTTTAAACTATTTGTTTATTCATTGTTTCATTTATGATTGCCCGCTCCATATAGGAATCAGAGGGGATCTTATTTTACATTGGAGGTATGCAATAATGACGATAGTTGCACCCAAAGTTCTATAAACGCCAAATGAAAACATCGAGTTTAAAACAAAATTGTGTACATATACATGTAGAACATTTGTTCAATACAGTTCTTTTTTAAACATCTTTGCATAAAGTGATCCAACAATATTGCCGTACGAGAAATGGCCCGCCAATGTTTCAGGGGTTCATTCTGTAAAAGTCCAAAGTTTGTTAAATAAGAACAAGTAATAAATTCTTAATGACCTGTTTTCAGTTAGATGATACCACAATGAATTGCACCTCCAACAGTTCTTGAATGTAAAAGTGTGAACAGTACATAAGTTATTGTTATAAGACAGCAAATGGATATGGATCCAAGGATCAGGTGTATGCCATATACGTTTTATCGATCCATATACTGAACCTTTTTACTTAAACAACAGCAGCTTTAGAAAAAGGATTAACTTCCATTTTCTGTAAAAAATTTCCTTTGGTTTTGCAGTAAGCCATATACAAAACTACGCAACACCTTTTGATATTACCTCGATATAAATGACACCGAGGAAACTTGCGCAAAGAGGACTCCTTTTAAGAAATGTCAAGGTTGCTAGTTATATGAAAAAATTGATCAGAACATACCAGTTCGAAGATGGTCGACAACTTCGCATTTTGTCCTTTTTTGTCTTTTTGTTCATTTTATTGTTCGTTCTTTCATTTATTCATTTGTACGACCACCGAACTATCCGGAGTTAACTGCCGATAAAAAGGCAGGGATGTTACAGGAAGGATATTTGCTATGTAACATCAATGAACTTTTATCTCACAGTTCATGAACTTAAAAGTTTTAATAGCACATTAGATGATTAAAATCGTTTTAAAAACACAGTTACTCCGGTTAAATTTTTTTTAAAAACGTTTAAAATTTCCCTACGTTTCGGTTGAAACAACATCCTTCTTCAGGGGAAGCGAATAAAAATGCAAAAATGAACACACATTTACAATATATACAAGCTGTCTTGCCCTACGTTTCGGTTGAAACAACAACCTTCTTCAGGGGAAGCGAATAAAAATGCAAAAATGAACACACATTTACAATATATACAAGGCCTATGCAAATTCAATTGTTCTTATCTTTAAAAGTTAAGTTCAAATATTCATGTGGTAATCTTAAACCATCGTCCCGGTTGATTGCCCTTTCTTCAAAAACATTTATCTCCCAGGCCTCCAGAACACGCCTTTCATACCACTTGGGACACGTGCGTAAGATTTCAGCAGAATCCCACGAAATTGGATGGCCCGTTTCGTGGCCATGTTCAGCCAGTGCCGATTTTTTAGTTTCGAATTTCTTGACAGCTTTTTTGTGTTCACCCTCCCTTGTTGCAAAAGCCCGGTTTCCATGTAATCGCTGTGATCGCTGAGAACTATTATTAAAGAGAAGCGAAAACACAGATTCTGGGTGCGCAAAATTTTTCAAAGAAGAGAGGAGCTTGGAGCATACAGTATTCTGGTTCAGGAACTTCGTCTTCATGACAAGAGAATACTTTTTCAGGTTCGTGTCATTTCATCAGTCTTGGCTCTGAATGTTCCACATGTTTTACTCGCTTGAATGATGTATTGCTCGACGTTTATGGTTTTTACGCTACTTTGGTGAAGTTTTATGAAAAGATTTTATCGAAGTGCTACGACTGATTTTGATTCAATATAATTTATTCCTACGAATATGATTTTTAGGTACACCCGAATGTCTCCTGAGAGATTCGAGCATCTTCTTTCTCTCGTTGGTCCACTAATAACCAAAAGGCAATGTAGGTCTCGAAAGCCAATACCTCCGGAGATAAAGTTGCTGCTTACACTAAGATATCTTGCTACAGGAGATGGACAACAAACGCAGTCATTCTCCTTTCTTGTGGGAAAAACAACTGTATCTAACGCAGTCAGAGACACATGTAAAGCAATTTGGACTGTTCTAAACAAAGAATACTTGAAAACACCAACAACTACCCAAGAGTGGATAAATATTACCCAAGAATTTGAAGATAAATGGAACTTTCTTCATTGTCTTGGTTCTATTGACGGGAAGCACATAATGATCGAGTGTACAAAGAATGCTGGATCTGCTTTTTTTAATTACAAGAACTTCCACAACATTGTTTTGCTTGCCATTTGTGATGCAAAATATTGGTTAACATTCGTGGACATTGGATCATATGGTGGTACAAACGATGCTATTGCTTTAGCAAACTCTGTCTTTGGAAAAGTGTTTGACACCAATCCAACTATTCTAAACATCCCAGACCCAACTCTCCTTGAAGACAAGATGTTACCTTACGTGTTACTTGGGAATGACATTTTCCCACTCAATCCCTGGTTGATGAAACCCTACCCTGGCAAAAGCCTCGATGAACCCAAAAGAGTATTCAATTACAGGCTCTCTCGAGCAAGACGTGTTGTAGAAAATGCCTTTGGGATTTTAAGTGCTAAATGGAGGATCTTCAGAAGGCCAATCAGGGCAAGTGTAGATCTTGTTGATTTAATTACACAAGCTACTGTCTGTCTTCACAATTATTTGTGTTTAACAGAAAATGCCGGATACATTCCTACAGGTTTTATTGACAGTGACAGCAGCAGTGGAGATATTGTTCCAGGTGATTGGAGGTGTGTTACTCGTGAAGATGAGGGTGGACTTGAAGGCTTAATAGGGATGAGGGGAACAGGCACTCATTTGAGGCAGGCAGTTTAAGGGATCAATTCAAGGACTATTTCAACAGTCCTGAAGGTCAGGTTTCCTGGCAGCAAAACCATGTAAGAGATTGTGGTTTAGTCCATGAATGATGAGTGTAGTCTGTTGTACATGTGTTATGAAAGTTTCGGTAAATAGTTTTTAAAAAAAACTGTTGCCGAGAATGCGATGGCAAGTGGATATAAAAACTTGAGGTGAATATGATAACCATTGCCATAAAAATGTTGTCAGTCTTTAGTACACTTTTACGGCGAGGATATTTTATTTATTATATTCACCATGTGTTATGAAAGTTTTTGACAGAAAATTAAACTTTGTTGTGTACTGGTCAGTTGTGCCTCCTCAAATTCCAGGGGTATTTTTTATATGTTTTATATTAGAGAACTGGTGTAAAAATAGTACATTTTCTTGTAGTTTTCCACTCCTATGTGCAAATAACTTTTGTTGAGTATGAATACAAAGTGTTAGGGGTTTATGAACATCCTTTATCCACCTTCCTTGTGATCAAAATATTTATATAGCAGACTCCCACAAAGAACTTACAAAATTTAAGAACGAACAAATAAATGGGAGTTTCAAAGAAAACCAAACGTGATTGTTCAGTAAGCGACGTTGTGTAGGCCTGTCACCTCACTATACAATGTCGCTCAAACAAAAACTAAAGAAATTAAAAGAGTGTATAAGTCTCAGAGTGCTTCGACAGCAAACCGAGAACTTCATTATTGGAGTTAGAAAACTTAGTCAATAAATGCCTAGGACCCAAACATGAAATTAAAATCGTAACCCAACTCAAAACTATAAGCAAATCAAATATTTCCAAATGGCCATCATCTGAAAATTTGACAGCCTGATAACGGAAAGAACATCGGCATTTGTTGACAAATTTATTCAATCAAAACAAACTGCGAAACGGGCAGACTCCCACAAAGAACTTACAAAATTTAAGAACGAACAAATAAATGCGAGTTTCAAAGAAAACCAAACGTGATTGTATGTGACGTCGTGTAGGCCTGTCACCTCGCTATAACAATTGGGCTGCTGTCAAGATCATGATTGGGAATGTCAAAGGTATCATTACCTTGCACTATCTCTTCTCCATTGGCATTGAGAAGTTCGATTTCATCTGCCTAGGATTCTGTGAAATTTTCCTCGGCGTCGCTGTTTTCATCATCGGGTTTTGCAGCCTGAGCCTGAGATTTTAAATTACTCACACAAGGACGAGTGCTTATGAATTCAGCAAGCCAGTCGAGTTTTTCGAATTCTCTCGGTACAGGCACGGTATCCCTACCAGAGCCCGATGGAACTGATTTGGCCTTCTTTGAGTATCGGCCAAAGGCAGTGCGGATGTTTTTGAATTTCTTTTCCGCTTCTTCTGGAGTCATGTCAAATTTGTCCGCCACTTTCTTCCAACAATTAATTTTAGTGTTCTTGTTTTTGTAATCTTTGCTGAATTTGTTGTATAAACAGTCACAATTTTATATGTGTACTTCCTCCGCAAAATCAGCGATACCAGCAGATGAACTGTGTTCCAAAGCCATTCTAACTAAAAAAATTGAAGGTCGAGTGTTTGAAGATCTGATTTTGAGAAGCACGAGGTCGAGAAAGATAAGACGATCACGAATGCGCGCTGAGTTAACATTTAACTTTCGATCTCTGGGATCGCTGAGATCGCTGAAAGTCATTTCCATTAATTTTTTTTTGTGAGTCTCGATCGCTAGGATCGCTGAATTAGAACCTGAGCGATCCCATCGATCACGATCGCTCGGATCGCCCAGATCGCTGAAAAGTGATCTCCATATAATCGCTGGGATCGCTCAACCGATTTTTCAGTGGTCCTGGCGATCCTAGCGATCCCAGCGATTATATGGAAACCGGGCTTAACTGTCTCTTTGTTTCACCTATGTAAAACATAGTTTTATCAGTTTTTAAAACGATTTTAATCATGTCTGTACCTGGTTACAAACCAAATTTTATTAGCACATAAGATGTTATTTTAAAGATAGTGCGTGTTTCAGACCCAATATTCAGCTGAATGTCACATTATATCGACCCACGCACAAAAAATAGGGGAAACCTGAAGCATTTTAAAATATTAAAATAAAAAAAGAGATTAGAACATAAGTTGTAAATATAAAGACATCAGATGAATGCCGACCAAATTCTGATGTGTATGTTATGCGTTGAATGATGACCTATTTTATTAATCCATAGATAAAAAGAACTTTCCGTTAAAAAAAGACATTGGATGGATCCCTCTTCAATTACAGTTATTTTTCGCGTCTTGGTATTGAAGTCGTCCAACAACAAATAGTGTGGTGATGTAGTTGAAACAAAGAATAATATAATTTTCAAAATCAATTCCTTTCACTTAGATGTGACCTCACTTAGCTGCATTCCCAGCAAAGAATAAAAAACAGCACCTAAAATGTTATTATACAGACAACAGATGGATACAGATCCAAATGTTAGGTGTACTGTATGTCAAACATCGAGGGATGGATCATTCTATTGGACATAAACAAAATAAGTTTTCCACTTGAACGAGAGCAGCTTTAAAAAAAAGACCTGAATTGCCTTGAAGGGTCATTAATTCAGTTCAAATCAACACTCCTGTTGCAGGATCTCCCATAAGACCATATCACATCACCTGTGATATTACGTCGGTATAAATGATGAGACCAAGAATGTGAAGCACTGTTGTTGGCAAATGTAACAACGAAATCGACAGAAACGCATTTCTTTATGGTATGGTTGACTACTATTTTGTATCTATTAAAATATTTAAAAATTCAGTGAATATTTTCTTTATTCATTTATTTAAATATCAATTTAATTATTTATCTGTTCATATATTTTATTTTATTTGTGCAGCTGCCGCCCTTTAAAATGCTCGGCAGATACATTTTTCATGTATGTATTAAGTTTTTTTCTGGAAATTGTAAACGAAGATACTGACCTGCTAGAGCTAAGGCTTGGTATATGGAAACAATGCCTTGAAGCAAAATGTCTCCTAGTGAAAATGAGTAACACCTAGGTTATGATCAGTGGTACTTTGCGGGACTCAGGTCGTTAACCCATGTGGAGTGTGAAGAAAGGGCACTGGCAAAAACTCGATCCTCTATTGGTTGTTCTCACTGGGCTCATCATCGCTGTTATTGGCTACGTGGCCATCTTATTATGAACCCAAATTTCAAATGCAGTCGTCTGGCAACTGCTAGAGCCATTGATGACAGACCTACCTCTGAGCTCAGAAATGGTAGTGAAGCTGTGGGCATTAAAGAAAATGTCTGCTACTTGGGAGATATGATCTGTGCAAGCGGTGGTTGTGAGAGGGTCATCAAAAAGCGTATTCCTTGTGCATGAGGCAGGTTTTGAGAATAGTTACCTTCGCTGACATCACGCTCACTATATCTGTATAACAAAGGGAATTTACTAAATAGTTGTGTGCGCAGTGTGCTTCTGTATCCAAGCAAATGCTGAGCTACGACAAAGAAGGGCATAGGCCGTATATGGAGAGCAGATAAATCAATGTCTTTCTGATCGTGTCCATACCAACTCTTTGCTAGATAGACTGGGTCTTTTACCAATTGAAACTTGGTACTTAGAAACTGGTTGCGAGGATTTGGACATGCTTCAAGGAGCTCAGATTGGATCAAGTGACCAAGCTTAATGTTGAGGGGGGAACGCCAAGAGGAAGACTTAACAAAACAAGGTGAGAGGTAGTCTCAAAGGACATGATCCAGTGGAGTATGGACGACCAAGATGCAATGGACTGGAACTCCTGGCTTACTGCAATACGCCCATGGACAACCAGAACCCTAGAACCTGCTGTAGAGTGGAACCATCAACGTTAAACCAGATGGCTGGCTGTATGTTCAAACTTGGGTTTTAAGATTTATATTCAAGAATTCAGCGCTAGCCAAAACGTCTGTAAACACCATTTAAAAACTTCCGGATGATTCTACGTTCAAAACTCTTGTTCAAATTAAAATGCTTATTTTCCATTTGTATAAATGTGTTTCATCAACAAAAAATATAGCTCTAGATACTGCTTTTTATGATTTCAGGCAGCTCATTCCTGAAAGGGAAGGCTCGGAAGTTTTTAAGGCACCAAAGATGGGTACCATTTTCAAAATTAAACAATGTCATTTTAATGTGACCTCAGTGAGCTGCACCTCTGCCACTTCATGAACAGAAACAAGAAAATAAGTCCCAACACCACTCGTGTAAAACTTTCAATCACTGTAGACAACAAAATAAAGAATATAGTAAAGAAATGGATATAAAAATAGGTATTAGAAATCGATAGTTAGCAATTTCGTTCTCATACATTTACTCATTATTTATTAATGCATTCATTTATTTTTTTCATTCATTTGTTCATATTTTATTCATTTCCTTGTTTACTTATTAGTACAACCAAGATCAGCTGGGATCTTATTTTAAGTGTATTGAAAATTTATTTATACATTATTTGAATAAAAATTCCAGTTCACCATAGCTGGTTTAAAAGGAGATCTGTACAAAATAATATGAATAAATATACTATAAAATGAAAACAAAAAGACAAAACAAAACAAGTCATTCAAAGGGTGTTTTAAGGATTTCAATCCTGGATTGAATGAGGGCTGAGTCAAATTTTTAGTAAACACAAACACGGCTGAAAATTAACCTGTAAACCCAAGTAGCCAGGAGGGACACTGACAAATACATGCCACTGGCCCTGGTCAAAATCAAGTCGCCCAGGCTTTTTTCAGCATGTAAAAAATTACAAAATCAAGTACTGTACAAACATAACTTTATATAACAACAAACTGTATTCTTGTATATGCAGTCAGGCACTGAATTTTACCTCTACTGTGCATGGCATTATTTCTCTAGACAATCTGCTTAACAAACATGTTAATTATCATGATTTACTGTACTGTAACAACACTACAACAGATCATTCTATCATTTTTAATATTTTTTGATAATATTAAAAAAATACTTTGAATACTAGGAAAACCTAAATTGAAACTTTAACATGTGTGAGCTATGGCCACTTCTATCACAACTTATAATATTTCAATAGAACTTTCTTCAAAATAAAAGTTTATCAAAATTTCAGGTCAATTTAAAAAAATTACATTAAAAAAGGTTAAAAAAAGGTTGACACTGGCTAAAAATATATAATTTTGGACGTTTCGGCTACTACTGTTGCCTTCTTCAGCAAAGATGGAAATGCAAATGTTAACGGTGTTCTGTTAGTTATATATACATGAAAACTAAATCTTGAAGGAATTTTATGTGTGACAAATTTTCTATGTGTAACAATAGTCTCCAGAGTGTTATTAGAGACTCAAACAAATATTTAATGTTAAACTGGAGACTTTTTGGAAGGGTGTTGTTACCTTCAGGTAGATTTTCTCAGAGTCTGTTTGTGATGCTGACTCAAACCTTTGGGGTGCCAAAAGGTTCTATCCTAATCCTTGGCCCAATACTGTTCCTTATGTACATGAATGACTTTCATTTAAGTTCAAGTCTTCTTGAAATCTATCTATTTGCTGATGACACAAATTTGTTCTTCAAAATAAAAAACTTTCTGATCTTGAATGCAAAGTAAATCATGAATTGATCAAAGTTAACAATTGTTTATGTGCTAATAAACTGTCCTTAATCATTGACAAAACTAGTTTTGTTATTTTTCATCCACACCAGAAACGTCTCACTTTAAATATTGAATTAAAAACTTGCATTAAAGTGATACTAAGATGATTCTTGTATCAAATATCTTGGTGTAATCCTTGACTCCCACCTAAACTGGAAAATGCATATCCATGAACTTGGCAAAAAAGTCTCAAAAGGTATTGGTATTGGTATTGGTATACTCTCTTAAACCAGACATTATGTTCCCAGTGAGGTTCTGATTCATCAGTCTTTGTTATTCTTTCATATACCCCTTCATAACATAATTTTTTATTATGGTATTTCTGTCTGGGGAAACACCCAGAACTCAACTCTTAAACCCATATCAGTCCTTCAAAACAAAGCTGTGCGTATATATCTCCACCTTTTCAAAGCATAATCACCACTGACAGTAGTCCATTATAATATTATACACAACTAAAATTATTTAAATTAAGTTAACATTATATATAAGGTTTTATTCGTGTTAAAGTATCATCACCAATTGCTTCCTAAAGCTTTTGATAATTATTTCCAAAGTGTCTCTACAATTCATTCGTATAATACTAGATTGGCCTCCGGATCAAGCTATTATGCTGTGCCCATTAGAACAAACTTTGGTAGATTTAGCTTTAAATATAACAGTCCCATATTATGGAATAATCTTGATGAAAAACTGAAAACTCTTTCTAGAACTACATCAATTCAAACCAAAATTGAAATCGATCATCCTGAATAGCTATTTAGATTAGTCTTTATTGACTTCACAATATTATATTATATTATATTATATTATTATATTATATAGTCTATCGCTACATGCTCATTTTTTGCATGTATATTTACTTACTTTTTTTTTCTTTTTGCATTTGGAGCTTTGTATATATATATATTTATTAAAAACAAACCACTGGATATTGAGTTTTAAGCAATCTGATTGGTTCTCCTACTCACTGT
>JAOEHV020118563.1:4753-14924 GCA_025447995.2 Isaurus tuberculatus | reverse complement strand
ACATGTTTGTTTATAATTTATACATTTTGCATTTGTTCATATCCAATGTAAAAAGTCATTCATGGTTAAATCATTTTTTTCTGCATGCTCCTGATACCCAAATATTAGACTGGTTTAGGAAGGGGGGGTCACTCAAAAATTTAAGAGAAAATTGGGGGGTCATCAGCAATATTTTTCAAATTATTTGAAAACCAACGGCCACCCACCCCTACCCATAAAAAATGAACGATCCCTAAATAACAGCCTACAGGACATTTGCATATTCATCATATTCGCCATAATAACTTGGGCTGCCTGTGAAATAACACATTCTTCTATGGAAATACAGAGTATATTACATGCCCTAGACTGCGAGTAGTCTTTTCTATTCCTCTTAATCAGTCAAAATTTAAAAGTTTGAAACCGCTTAGAAACTGCTGGCCGGTTGTATTGTGTGCAGGGGAGTCCAAACAGGAAGTTTCATCTGTAAAAGAATTACGAGAAGCAGGCAAAAATGCAAGCAGACCGTTTCTTCAACCTTCTCCCCCCCCCCCCCTCCCCTCCTCCCTCGCTCCATTCCCCCTTCCTTTTCCATTTCTTTTCTAATATAGTTGGCGACCCCTCCCTAAATAGAAAATACTAACTGTAAGTATAGAACTTCCAGAAAAGTAGTTGGCTCATTCACAAAATGATTGTAATTTCTGTTGTAATAACAAAGCATATGATTTCCATTGTTTACCAGAAAAAGTTTGACTTATTTACATGCATTATTTTCACAAGTTGTTGATAGCATATTTTCAACCACAGATGCAGGCAAAGAGATTAAGAAAAATATGCGCACATAAAAGACAGTAACAATCAATTTTTACTATGCGCTTCTGATAACGGCAGCGCAGTTAGTAAAACATCTGATTTTAAAACTACAAGGTCTCAGGATCTGCCGAAGTTCTAATATTTGTGTGAATTTTTTTTTCTGCCAAAGCTTAAGTACTCAGCTTTTCATTCTTACTTTTCCATCCTGCTAACTTTATAACTGATTTTATTCATACTTTGTAATCGCTTTTGTAATCATTTATATGCGATAATAGTGGATTAAACTTTATTTGTTTATTTATTTCATTATTTATTTACGAGGTCGGTAAATGAGTACCAACTTCGACTGGGAGCAAACCAACCTGCGATGGATTAGTGTCCTGTCCAGGGGAAGTCAAAGATTCTCATTCGCTTAATACTACAGAAACCAGAAATAAGAGTCGGTCTAACGGCCCATTTGGTTTATAAAAGAATTCAGCTGAGTTTCAGTCCTAGACAATGATAAGACACTTCCTTTTTTCATCTGTGCTAAACTCATTTACATTTTATTTACATTGCTTCTGTATTTTTTTTATACAAAACAATATAACACAATACATTTTATTTACATTTCATTTCTCGGTGCAAATTTACATTAAATACCATATTAGAAATTTTCACAAAATTAATTACGTCTGTTTATTATTAATTTCATAAGATTTTGAACATAATATAAGGAAAAGCCTAAAAACTGTCACCATTTTTGTTTTCTAGCTTTTACTCACACAAATACTAAAAGAATAGCAACAAAGGGATAAAAGAAGCGCAAAACAAAAATAAAGGAAAAACTAAAAAATGCAATATATAGATTTCTCTCCCCAGCGGATCAAAAATGCCACTGGTAGTTATACAGAGTACAGTACATTTTACTTTCTTTCTTAGTTCTTTCTTTTGCCTTATATAGCCCCATATTTGATGAAGACAGCTGCTTGGGTTACACTTCGTTGTTTCTTTTTGTTTCTTTCACTTATTACTTTACTCCGGGACCGTAAAGTCCGAAGAGTACCTTTCTTTTTTTCATTACGGTGTGAAAATTATTATTTATTTTTTATACAACTATTTTTTTAGAAACACCGATGCAGCTTTCATCATCATCATCATCATCATCATCATCATCATCATCATCATCATCATCATCACTTATTGGTTTTTTTTTTCAAGTACTTAGTATTTGCTAGTATTTTGTGCATCTGCGCTTGAAGCGTCGTCATTTAACCTGCGGTGTAAATAAAAAACGTTAATACACCTAACACATCTTGTTATTCAGTTTACAAGTAAAAGACTGTTATTAGAAAGTAGCGTGGCTCAGTGGGCAGTGTGTTGGTTTTATATACGGTTGTTTATTGGTTCAAATTCCACTCTGACCACTGATTGGATTTGCTTTGAATGATCCCTACGTCAAATCCACAACACTTTATAAAGACCAACTGGTTTTCCTCCTATCGTTTGGGGATTTTAATTGTGTCGTGTGTCTGTATTAAACTGGGATATATTATAGCCTCTTAGCTACACTTAAATACGAGTTTTTATAGTTTTTGAGATAACCTTTTTTATGGTTAGTCCTCCACGAACTCAAAACACCTCGAGCATTGTTGCGGGGAATCAAAAACGCAAACTAAGCTATACTTTGGCCATATCGCAAGGGAAGGAGGGCTTTTGGGGATTGCCTAGAGGGTCGTGCAGAAGGTCATCGATCAAGATCGGAGAAGATGGATAAAGGACATTAAGGAAAAGATTAGGGTGCCGAATGCTCTGCTCGGGCTCACAATGCAGACAGGCGTGAAGGAATGGTGTAGTTTTCGGGATCGCCGACCCTCAACTATGAGGATGGCACTAGATGATGGTTTCATGATACCAAAATATGCATTCGGTACTTCGCTATTAGAGATTCAAAAACAGAAACTATGAAAAGTGACTGACCTCGAAGCTTAGACCTTGCTAACACTCTTCAACTGATCATCCATGGAGTATACTCCCAATGCATTTTGTTCTTTAGCTTGCTGTGAAAAGAAAACAAATAGATTAGCATAGTGGAAGAGTATTGTTTTGTTCTCTCTTTTTGGCGCTTAAATATTGCATAAAGTTCCTGGCACGAAGGCTTTTTCCTGCCCTAGTATTCCGAGTTGAGTACTACTGTGTTGACTTGAGGAAACCAAAGCGAGACCTTCAAACAAACTTCTGTTCGGAAAATGACGTTAATTCCCTAACCAATTAGAACTTTAAACACTTGCTTTTAAAATTTTTCTTTTTCTGCATAAATCTTCTTTGAGCACAATAGTCTGCTAAAGATGAACAGATATGTCACTTATAATTAAAAATCTCGTATGCATGTCTGAATGATTTTGGAAAGCTACATTGAAGAACCAGGAGAATTTAGAAAAGTCTGTTATCGAAATGTTTTTCTGTAGCAGCAGTTTACGTTGTTTAAAACATTTTAACTAATTCTACAAAACATTGGCAAATTTTTGCGTTAATATAGGTTTAGGTTCCATGCAGTTCCCTAATCTCCTTGCCCCAACAACCACTTCCACCGCCACTGGTCCAAAAATTTTACAATTCTTGAAACAATTCTTGTAATCGTGCTTTATCAATGTGAAAAAAAGATGTCATTCATGTGTGAAGTCCCTTAACGCTGATCAATTTATGTTATAAGACCAAATGAGTCATTAGCTGCACGTTAAGCCAGTATTACGTAGCAAAACGCATTAGAATCTCTTTGTATAGTGTTTAAAAACCAAGCAACAACAAGCAAAACAAAAAACTCCTATACATAAACCAGAAAAAAAATCACATACAGTTACCGATACATATGAGTCTGCACGCAAAATTTGACTGCAAGCGGAAAAATTCGAATGAATCTGTCAGGTTTGAATAGGTTGAGCGAGAACAATTTTGTGTAACAAGCTTTATAGTTTATTGGCCCCTTTTAGGATAAGAGTTCGAACCTATTATTTTCTTCATCACTTTCTATAATTTATGAGAAACAAATGATTATGTGCAAAAAAGGGCATTCCCAGGAAAAAAGAATTGACTACCGAAAGAAAGAAAAATTTTCATGAACTCTATAGGGTGAAGTTTACGTTTTTAAACAAAAACAAGATGCGAAGAGCGAACGGTCGCAAATAATAAGACTATATACACAATCAAAACAGTTTTCAGTTAGCTTACCGTTTTAATCGCAGACCCTGAGATTTTAAGCGTTTGATGTTAAAAACTGATTTTATCGGTAACAATCTGTTGGCTTGCCGCTTTTGTTGGACCAAAGGTGCACTAATAACCATAGAGATTAAACAGAAAATAACCAAAAATTTCATGTTCAAGTTAGACATTTTGAATAGCTGAAATGTGTATCAACTAAACCTCAAAAACTGTTGATAAGTTTACTTGACCGAGGTCTCGAACTGGATTTATAGAAGACCCCAAGATAGAGATGTGACGTCGACGTAGATTTGGATCATTTCGTGACGTATTAGTTGCGTAAAAAAGGATTGGTCAGTTTTATACTTTGTTATAGTGAAATAGCTCAAAAAATGATAAACAACTTACGGCCTCTCTTAGCTTGTACTTGATTCACTTCCGATTGTATATTATACGGAGATAAAAAAGATATTGTCTTATTGAGTGTGCTCTAAGTACAGAGATTTCGCCACCCAAAAAGTTGGTGTGGAAAACCATTCATATAGAGCGATTGTGGATATAGGATGTGTGACACTTTACTATCATGACAAACACTTCATGCCACTTACGAATATACTACACCCGCACTTATCACGATTATAGTCAAGTTATTCTGACGTATAAGGCGCTAATCAAAAATTTTAATCTTAATTTCCTCATCTACGTACGCTTTAGTTAGTCGCTCGTCTAGTATATATCTACTTTTCTAAACCATGATATTCCATAACTTGTTTTCTAGGATAACTTTTTAGTCGGTCACACCAATCCAAACTATGGCTGTACACTTTTTTTATTAAGAACACACTAAATAAGAACAGTGAGGCTCAAATCGCCCGAAAAATAAGAACAAATTAAAAGAACAATTTGAGGCTGAAATGAAAATTTAAAATTAAGCGTAAAAAGAAAAAATGGCAAAATGATCGTGACAAGCAGTCATCGCACAGAGCATCACACATTAAATAATTTGTTTTTCTTATTATTTTAATACAAGTATACTCCAACTGTAACAACTACATGTACTGTCATCTGCTCTAAAATACACAAAATTTTATGCCCGAAAAATAAGAACAAAATAAGAACATTTTGATCCTCAAATTGTTAAAAAAATAAGAACATTGAGCATGGGCAAAATTTTACTGGTTCTTAATGAAAAAAAAAGTGTAGTTTAAGATATTAAACTCAATACAAAATTACAACACTTAGCCGATGTTAGAGAACTTCCAAAAGTTTCATTGATTCATTATATCAATTCATTTTTATATACAAAAGTAAATTATTATAGGTAATCGAATGAGGCCGAGTTAAATTTCGGAAAAAATCAAGCGCAGGGAGGGCAATTCTTTCAGAATTAGACCAAAAGACAAGTGATTTTTTTTTCGAAATTTTGAGGAGAAATCATTCGATTACCTTTTAATAATATAACAGACAAATTATTACAGTTCAGACCCGAGTTTTTCGCTTCCGGAGTCGCAAAACTTGTTTTGTAAACACGACATCTTGATTTTTGCTCGCGTGACGAACTAGTTGCCATGGATAATTGGTAATTGCCCACGAGAAATTTCAAACGAAGGGCAGTTAAAGATAAATCGAGGGCCGAATAACGTCTATAATTTCTCTGCTTTATTATTATATTGGAAATCTGATTTTTACTATATACGACGTAAAACTTCATTGACCATTAATGTTATGGCAAAAACCGAATTGACTTAGCTGACTTAGCTCAAGAAAACGAAAAAATATAGTTTTTTTCTATGATTATTTAGGTTTGCCAAACAAGTGTTTTTCGACGCTTCGTTAAATAAATTAAATTCTCTTCTTAAACAAAGAACGACTATTCCAATATTCATACTTTTTAAACCCACTCCCCTTTACGCGAAAAAGAAAAAAAAAACAAGTTTGTTACCTACAGAGGGAAAATCCCGCCAGTAACCGGATCTGGGTGTTAATAGTGTAAATGAAGACTCGAGAACTAAACACCGGCATGCAAATATGTGCTTTGTTTTAAAAACCATTAAGTTTAGGTGATTTTAGCATGAAACTATTTTTAAATCGTTCTTATTTCGAGATTGTATATTCCACATTTTCTGTCTGGTCTGAATATTAGATTTTGAGCAATAGAAGCAATTTTGTTCCCAAACTGCTCTGGAGTCTGGTTCTATCGAGTTACAATATTTTTTGAAATAATTTTTAATTATTTTTGAGGCTAAAAAATGTTCAAAAATATAAAAGATTTTAATACTATTAGATTATAGATCTTTTACTTTTTTCGCCGTCAATTTTTTAATCCTGTCGGTTGATAAACAAATAACTGTTACTAATAAAAATGAGATATACCTATTTAAAAATTACCTTCAAACACAATTCTGTGGTCAATAAACTAAACAAACAGGCCTATATAAGGTAATTAATGCCTCTTTTGTTTGCGTTGAATGAGTATTCATTTCGTCACGGAACACATAATAAGCTCTTAACCTCCTTAATGTAAAAACGAAAACTCATATAATAGAAATTCGGAACTCGCTAACTTAAAAAGCAACAAGATAAGATCGGCGGGGCACGCACTAACAAACTAAACCAAAATCCTTAAATAATACCACAAATTATTTAAATATTTTAGGGAAAGAGAGAATAAAAGTTTTACACGACCCTGAAAAGTTTTTTCGAACAGTAACTTGTTAAAGAGACAAAAAATTTGTAGACCGTTACATTTTTTTTTTGAATTTTGCACCAGCATTTTACACCTATTTTCCTCAGTGTACTGATTTTTTCCTTCTTAATTAAATTGACAAGAATATATTACTCTACTCGAAGTGTTTACTGTGAGAACGTAATTTGAAATTTCTTTTTAAAAATTGAATCGCATGCACATATGCACGTAGATTGTAATTGTTAGTTGGGAGAATACCAGCCAATACTGCCGGGCAAACAACTAATATTGTTTTGATAATGTGGTCGAGCCTTAAATGTTTTCTAGCTAAGATTTTTTTTTCATGAAATAGCTCAGCGTTCAACGAACTGGTTTTATAAAACATTCCACTCAACATAAAAAGAGATTAATTCAAACACAATTCAAGAGCACAAAATGGGTCAGACGTTCTTTACTTTTTTGAAATTATTGATGAATTATAACCCGAAGAAAATGTCTTTGTTTTGTTGCCTCATGAAATAATCATTGCCCTTGGCCTCGAAATTGCTCTCAATTTTTGTAATAATGTTCCAGATTATTGCTAATTTTTGCCCGTTGTGGTCATTCAATAAAACATTCATCATAAACAGACAGTTTATTTGCTAGATGCACGCATTTCTCAAGATTGACCAAACTAAAGGTCCAATAAGTATTTAGTGAATATTAATCTTAATTTGTAAGTAAAATGCTTCGCTCAAAAGTTGAACAAAAATTTTAAGATTCATTGTGCGTTGCAGCACAATATTCTAAATTTGACCCACCCCCCTTCAAATGGCGGATGTCCCCGGGCATTGACTTTGCATTGCGTAAATTTCCCGCAGTTGCGCAACGTAGATGAGCTATATATTAAGGAGTGGAGATACTCATTCGATGCGAATTTCTGTTTATTTTTCGTTTCACCATAGCAAATAATTGATAATATTTTGTTTTGATCTCCCTCGGGGTTTAAACACCTAAGTTAAGCACTCGCTAATGAATTCAGATCTTCTAGATGATTTTTCATTGCCATCAATTGGTCTTGAAAGCTTTATGTTGCCAAAAAGTAATTATAAGAATTGAAATTAAATAAACTTTCTTTTAACTGTCATCCTGGCTTTTAATTGTTTAAAGAAACTCTTTTGGGGACCACTTAAAACAAAGCCAGTGGCTTTGAGGTCCTCTCGTAATTTAATTGTTCTTTTATCTTGAGAAATTACGTTACTTGTTATGGATTTTGGCGACGCAAGGTTAAAAGCTCAGCTCCTTTTATTTTATTTATTTATTTTTCGGATTCAGCACAAAGCGCTAAGGTTAGTTTAGTTTTCTATAGCCACTCCCGGAATTTGTTGTTTTAGCCTCGCTGAAGGCATTTGCGGTCCCTGCTCTGGTCAAGGCTGTAATCTCGGAAAACAGCTTTTCTACCGGTGGAAATTACCGTCAACATTAGTTTAGGTACACTAGAGCCAATTCTCAATTAAGCCTTTAAGGGGACTCTTGTCTAATCATTATACATTTTCTAACTTGTTATACAAACTTTATATAAATTTGTTTCTTTGACTGTGATTTGATAATGACGTAAGCCAACTTTGAAACGTCCCTGGAAGTTTAGATAATGATAAAATAACTAATTCTATAGCTTAATTGTGTTTGTGGAAGTAAACTTTGTGAATTAAATTATTCTAATATTAGGTCGTAATAAAGGATTTGTGTGTTGTGATACTTATCGTAAGTGTTACAGATAATTACTCTGTGTTGCGTGTAGACGCCCTATAATCTCTAAGTGCCAGTTTAGTTCCGGCCGGCGTATTGCATCGCTGTCACTAAATGCGGTATGAAATGATTACCTTTTATAAACATATTTCTTTCCTGAACATTTTTGACGCTGTAAGTGGTAAATATTCGTCAAACTGAAAAATTATGTATGAATTTAAATCATCGCGAAAGACAAGCCTAAAAAAATTAAAGTCTTAGCGTTACTAAAAATACAAATGGCGTGTTGCTGCTAAAATGTGAAGCCATGCTTGTTGGGTGCAAGTCAACTGTGCAAAATAAAAGTCTAGAACGTTATTTTCGATTGAATTTGTCCCGCAATTTTTAGCAATATGTTTTAGCTGGAAACTGTGGTATAAATTTAGTCACAATAAAGAAAAATGAAGAGTTTCTCTAACGAAGGTTTACGCTTGAAACGTCAGTCTCTTAAACTAGTTATACTAATGGCAATAATAAAAAAAAGATTCAAATCTTGAGTAGTACTAACTCGCAGAAGCACTTCCACAGGTTTTAAAAAACAACTGAAACTACAATCTCGTACCCAGGTTCTTTCCTCCGTTCTACCCCTGAGGAAAAAAACACGGGTACGAGGTTGATCAAACTGTTAAAAATATAACCTGAAAAGGGGTTCTTAGCTACTTTTAATGCCGTTTTAAGTTGGGTGTTTTTCAAAATTGAAATGTTTTCCGAAAATATTATTCTACGGGATTTTATTATCGGTTCCAGGCCAAGGTTTTTCTACTAGGTATTGATGTAAAAACAAGTTTCGTTAGCAGAAAGGATAATGGTGATATTGTAATATGCAAAATAAAAATTCTGTGTTAATTCATGCAGGGTGCTTTGTTTTCGATGCTAGTGAGTATACATGACGAAGATAAAGTTGTTGTCTCCGCGCATCCATATATAATATCTTCCATGTTTTTTCTTGATTACAAAATGCAACTTTTAAAAGTTATCTAAAGACACGGAATTCTATACATTAATTTACCTTTAATTACTGAGGAAGCAAAATTACTACAGTTTGGTTTTATGATCGCAATTAGTTATTGAAGGTGCTGATGTTACGAAAGCTCTTCGTCAGTGGATCTTTAATTTGGAGAACTCAAAGCTGAAACTCTTTTGATCACTTATATAAGTAGTTTAAGGACCTAATGTTTCGTTAACTCTATATAAGTTAGAGCATTTATCTATACTTTGGACAGCTCAAAGTCGAGACTCTTTTGATAATCATGCACTATAAGTAGTTTAAGGACCTAATGTTTCGTTAACTCTTCGTCAGAGCATCTTTAATTTGGACAACTCAAAGTCGAAACTATTTTGATCATCAGTAAGGAGTTAAAGGAACTGAGGTTTCGACGTTAACTCTTCCTCAGAGCATCTTTAATTTGGACAACTCAAAGTCGAAACTATTTTGATCATCAGTAAGGAGTTAAAGGAACTGAGGTTTCGACGTTAACTCTTCCTCAGAGCATCTTTAATTTGGACAACTCAAAGTCGAAACTATTTTGATCATCAGTAAGGAGTTAAAGGAACTGAGGTTTCGACGTTAACTCTTCCTCAGAGCATCTTTAATTTGGACAACTCAAAGTCGAAACTATTTTGATCATCAGTAAGGAGTTAAAGGAACTGAGGTTTCGACGTTAACTCTTCCTCAGAGCATCTTTAATTTGGACAACTCAAAGTCGAAACTATTTTGATCATCAGTAAGGAGTTAAAGGAACTGAGGTT
>JAOEHV020118471.1:0-14934 GCA_025447995.2 Isaurus tuberculatus | reverse complement strand
CGCCTCCCACCACTACGGACCCGAGTTCGAATCCTGGGGTTCGCACGTGGGCTGAGATTTGTCGATCTCAATCTGACGGCGAGGATTTTTCTCCGGGATCTCCGGTTTTCTCCCTTCATAGAACTGACTTTCACTCCGAATCTGTGCCGTCGACCGCTTAAACATTAGCCTTTGGCTAGGGAGATTGGGAGATTACTCCCTGCTCGTAAAGACGTTAAATGAAGTTTTTATTTGTTAATTTATTTGGTGTCAAGTCAGGGAATTTCGGATTCAGGTCTTTGTGGCAACCATAGATAAGTTGATATTTATAAAAGCCAGATAAGATGAGAACAATGGAGACTGTGGTGCCGCGCCGTGTAACGGGATTCAGGATCCATGCATAATTCAGCAAAATTTTTGTTTTTGAATCTGGAATCCAAACAGAAGAAATCTGGTAGCTTGGATCTAGAATCCAGGAGCTGGGATCCGGAATCTATGAACAGTTTTCCCCATTCCAAGGGCAGTGATCCGGAGTTTACGAGACATACAGAATCCGGAATCCAATATCGTGTTGGATTCCTGTAACCCTTTGTTGACGGTCACGGCAGTATTCATTTTTACTTAGTTGAGGGGCTTAAAAGCAAAAGGATTTTGTCAATCTAACACAGAGGTTTTTTGCGCGAATTACTGCTGTTTCATTTCAACCACGGATCAAGCTTTTGTGTGACGTCACCAAAATTGAATGAATTTTAATGTATTTTCTTTAGCGAACCTTCACGAAAGCTGGAGTCCGGTAAGTATTGTGTTTATAAGTGCTTTTTCGAGCCATTTTCAACTGCGGAAGCCCCCAGGCTGGCATCATAAAGCTACAATGATGGGTTGAGGCAATCTTCTGAAAGAAGTAAATTCAAGCGTATTGAACCGCCAAATTATCATGTAGCGAAACATGGCGGGCTAGTAGTGAAATTATTTCTCTGCCGTTCTGTTGATGGATTCCCGCACCTACTGAGGCATTTTAGGCAAGTTTTGACTTCTAAAAGACCTGGCGAGTACAGGAATTTGTCAGTAGGTGTGGGTGGCTCGACACTTATAAAAAATCTATGAATTAAAGATGGCGGAACTCCATGCCGCCGATATGACCCGTTTACCCAGAATTCCTATCGGGCGCAAACAAGGCAACTATTGATGCACGAAACTTGTTCCATTTAAATGGCTGTAAGTCGGCCAACTGCGGGTGAAAGATAGTTCGTTGCAAATCAGCACAAAGTATTTGCATTAAACATTATTGTGATCGTAGACCTTTTGTTTCTGAAACATTTTTTCTATGCAAAAAAACGACGTCAAAAGAGCTTTGTTTTGCCTATGTTCCTGGACGCTGAAAACTGGCATTTCTCGTTTTGCTACAGAAGAAATTAAAATACTCCTCCCAAATTGGGTTTTCCAGTTGGTGTATGAGATTTAGAAATTTCAGGTAATTATTGTGAAAATCGTTGTCTCATTGAGCTCCTGCTTCTTGATTTGATAATGTGGCATATTTCGAAAGTTATATTTCCTGTAGGAAATATTTTTAGTGGTGCCGTCGCCAAATTGTTAAATAGGGCGACTGGTGATTATGATGATAGCAGTGATAATATTGTTGATTGATTTCAGACGTATTAGCTGAGTTTCTTCCCCAAAAGCCCAACTGTCTCGAGATGTTTGCTAGAAATCTAACTCCTGGTTGGACCAGTTGGGGAAACGAGGTGAGTAGATCTTTGATACAATACTGTTGCTGGTTCAGATACAGGAAAACTTCTAATCCGCTGTACTATATTGTATTATGTTTTGTAGCGTTGGCGCGACTGGAAAGTGTGCCTTACCATCACAAGGTCCCAAGTTTTACCCTCGCTCTGTATAATTTGAAAATTTTTGTGACGTTCTATTCCATTAAAGCAGACTCAGCTTTCCATCCTTCCAAGGTTGGCAAATAGAGTGCCAATGTTTGCTGGGGGGCTAACTTGCAATGCATTAACAGAGGCGGCGGCAACAAATTTTGATTAGGCCGGCAAGATTTCGGGCGCCGAAGGTGTCCGACCGCGAGTGCCGCAGGCGCGAGAAAGCTAGGGGTCCGGGGGTATGCTCCCTCGGAAAATTTTGAATTTTTAACCCCTCTGAGACGCTATTTCCTGCATTTTGAGACGTAAATTTTGGTACAAGGATTACATTCGTAAATAATTAAGGGCTTCAACATGATTGTTTTGGGGGGGGCGATGCCCCCAATATTATTTTAGGGGGGGGGGCGGCTGCCTAAAGTCCGCCCAACGGGATTCAAAGACACTTACAGAGCGAGTTGTGATCAACTAACTTGATGTCGCCCGATGTAAGGTAATCCGGAATCTGGAATCCGGGAAATTTTAGACTATGGAATCCGGAATCCACAGCGTGGAATCCAGGATCCAAGGCTCTCTTCGGACATGGAATCCGGAATCCAAAGCGTGGAATCCAAGATTCAAGGCTCTCTTGGATTACCTTACATGGGCCGATTGATGGTTTGAAGCAGTTTCAATTTTACCTCAAATTGATATGTACTGCGTGAAAAAGGGTTTTAATTTATAATCACCAGTTGAGCGACTTTTTCACGACTTTTGCTTTTTTTTTTGGGGGGGGGGGTAGAAGGAAAAACTAAATATTTACAAAATACTTCGTGACCTACAAAAGAACACATTATTGTTTCATAGCCCAACCAGAACTGTTATTTTGGTTTCGTGGCCTCTTTTATGTAATTAGAATCCTTTTTTACCGGGATTCCTAACATGCAAGCTAAGGCTTCCAATATCTTCATGATTTTCACTATGGTCGACATTTATTTCGTGCTTGTCACTCCATTCTTCATCCTGGGAAATGTTCATCTTCACTAGAATTTTCACTTCCTAAGTTTTACAATGTAAATTCTTATTCGGGCATTTGAAAAAAATGCAAATACTTAAAATTAGAGCAATTTTTGAAAACTTTAAATGGCCTATCAGTAAGTTTTGAAAAGATTTCTTAGCCCCACAAAACTTCAATAATAGTTGCATGGCCTAGCACTTTTCATTCTGGCTCCCTCCCAGGCGAAATTAATGACAGCTCTCTTAAAAATGCAAACATTTCTCACCATCGACAAATGGAAGGATGTTAATTTCCGACCCTGTATTGTTTTTTTTTCCGAGGTTTAGACGTGTGCCAAACATTTCTTTCCCTTTGAGATGTAAGCGTTTTTGAATGGGGCATCAAAGTACCGGATATTGGCATGATATGAGCAGTATTTGAATATTTCAATTAAGTTCAAGGTTTGGATCTTTTAAGCAATGTTCAACAAAAACACGTGCCTAATCAACTCTAGGTTGAAATGTTTAATCATTGCCGTAATTAGCCGGAGAATGAAGCTGAAGTTTCGAGGGTTAACTCTTCGTCAGTGCTACAGAAGGACTAACACTTGAAACACAACCTTGAAGCAATAATTAAACATTTTCACCTAGAAGAAGTAATGACTGTGCAAAACTTGTTACACATTTTTATCCAGTCGCTCGATTAGACATTTATAATTTTCATAAAGCTACATGAAATAGATAATAAAATCGATCATTTTTGGTGCATTTGTAGGTTTTAAAGTTCCAGAACGTAAATTATTTTGTGAAGAAGAGCAAGTCTCCAGTACATTGAAGTAAGCCATCCTCATCCTTTTAGATAAGCTACTGTCGCATCGTTAGTTACTGGTCTGCGGTATCGTCCAAAGTGTTGACAACACTTACAAGTTATTCAAATACACGCTTTTTTTTATAAGAACAAACTTTATTAGAACACCGAGGCTGAGATTTGCTCAAAAATTAAGAACAAGCTAAGAACAATATCCTGGCTGAAATTTTGATTAGACAAATTTAAGAATTTTATTTGATCATTGTAGTTTTGTACACAGTTTGAGATTTACATGTAAATTCATGAGAACATTTCCAACCTCTCTTTTCATTTTTTAAAAGCAGTCGAAAACGATAACAAAAACCTGAATGCTCCTATGCGTTGCATAAATGTACGATACTGTACGATGTAACTCCATTTTGTTTGGAATCTGTTCAGTTTTGCAACAATACTACAGTGTAAGTACTGCATTACGGTAAATTTAGTCCAAGATTTTATCGCATAACACTGGGTAAAACAATAATAAACACGTATTTCTTAGCGCCTTTTTTATATTGTTCCGGTCAACTAATCCACTGCTTGGAATTATCAGGAAATAAGAACAATTTAAAAACAACTTGGCTGAAATCGCCAAAACGTTAACACAGCTTAGCCTCACCCGAAAGTTACTGGTTCTTATAAAAAAAGGCGTGTAGATGGATATCAAGCCTTCTATGTATCTTTACATAATTATAGACTCATTTTTCGTTTCTAAAATGTATCAATTTGTATAAATAAAACATATATAAATAAAACATTATATAAATAAAACATTATATAAATAAAAAATTATATATAAATAAAACATTATATAAATAAAACATTATATAAATACAGTGGAACCCCGAAATAACGACCCTCGATTTAACGATATTCCAGGTATTAAAAGTGAATTCTTTTTCATTGATACTGGGAATATCATCGCTATATCGGGGGCTTCCATATAACGATTTTTCGATATAACAATATCATTTTAATGCTTACGTGGCATTTTGTTTTATGGGTTTCCTCTAACAATTTTTCTTGAAAACATCAATTTTTAAGTAAATCGAACCCTTGCAAGAAATTGTATAAAAATATTTTTTAAGTTTTACTCCGTAATGAAAAAGGATTACCTCACGTTTCGGACGTTAATCCTTCGTCGGAGTTAAGTGATTTCCGTTTACATCGATGAAGAACTGACGTCCGAATCGTTAGTAATCTTTTTTTTGTTTCATTAACGTGTAAAACTTAAAAAATATTTTTTATACAATTTAGGAACCGGTCAGAAATTATCTGCTAGGTGGGGCCGGAGGGAATATGGAGGGGCCACGAAATAATTCTTGCCCGTCTGGGTGGGCCACCAAATATATTCAATGGTGATGGGTGGGCCACGAAACACAAACAAAGTGTGTGCATGAATTTGTATAATCCACACTTTTAATAAGACTGGTACCCTTTTTAACTAGAAGGGCTGACCAAATCTATTTTCTCTCAACCAAAAATTTTGTGTTGACTTGATAGGATATTAAAGTACTGTACTGCACTGCTAGCTGATTGTTTCCATCATGCTGTTTCCCAATATGTAAATAATTTGTTGTGACTTCCAATTGCAAATAGATGGGAAAGTTTACGATCAACTCCATGTTCGGCCAAGAATTATTGATTCTTATATTAAAATATAAAATTCAGCATGTACTCATCATACTGTGCATCTCTAGCTATAATTCAGTTTCACCTGGGCAAAAGTAAACCATTATTATAAAGAATAAGCATTTATTTCTTTAGTCGAAGTTGTTGGAATTTTCTGGGTGGGCTACGAAAAATTTTGCAATAAATTTGTTGGGCCATGAAATTTTTTTGCCAGCTTTTGGGTGGGCCGCGAGATTTTTTGGAAATTTGAAAAATTCCCTCCGCACCCCCCCTCCCTAGCAGATACTTTCTGAACGGAACACCGATACAGTCCATCGTCGTCATTGCAAAAAGTTAGACTTTTGTGTATGTTCAAAAACAGTGTCATTCGGACAAATCACCCAACGAAGCTCAACTCGTACTTTTATACCTGGAATGCTGAATTTTTGCGTCACTTGCAAATATTACACGTGGTTTATTCAACAATAGGATGAAATGGTTGATTACCGTCGTAGGTGAAATAGGAGGCTGGCGTTTCACTCAATTCAACAGAACGTGAATCTAGGTAGAATCCAGGAGTTTATTATGTCGAGTTTAGGAGAACCTACTCTAAACTGAACGTCAAAGGCCTTGCACAAGCTCTTAGCAGAAAAAATGCTCCATTTTGAGGTTCAATGGTCACACTTTTCCTTGCCATCTTGGATCTGGCAAGAAGAGACTTTGGAATGGTTCAATGCGGGCCAACGTTTTTTTTTCATGTTCAACGAATGGAGTTGACGTAAAAAGTTTTACATTATTCGATAAAACTAATAAAAAGAAGCTCAAAGATCATGAAGGTGTTGAAACATACAGAGAATTGGATTTTTAATTTGGCATGTGTTATCGTTCCATCAGAGTACAGAGAATTCGCTTGTAAGCAAACTATTTGATCCTTTGTGTTATTTGAACGCATTTGCTAATCTCAGATTACTACTACTTAATGGTCTACAGATTTCTAAGCTTGATGATAGGACAAAACGTCAAAGCCGTTGAATTAGCGAAGCCATTAAGGTCAAAGAATGTTATTAATTTAGCTTTCATTCAGGTAATAGTACTTTCTTACAAGATTGATTTCTTGTCACTTCATTAACATAGCTTTTTGTTTTCGGTATTCTTCATAGTCATGAAAAACACAATCAAAATCATTACCTCGGTTGTTAAAGATAAGCACGATAATTTGTTAATTTTAACACCATTTGCTGTGATTAAAAAAACTTTTTCGACCAAATTTGTTTTTGTCTTAGCTTTTTGGTCGACCTTACAAATAGAAGCAACCAAGTTTGACTCGGCTATAGTTAAATGTAAATATTTCAATTATTAGGTGGTACATCAACGCAAATGTTAATTTAATTAAGAGAATTAAGAACGATGATGTCCAAGAAGATTTCGCTCCATTTTGATTTGAATCTATAACTGAAACTGTGGAACACCGCGGGGTAGCAAGAACCATTTCTGAAGGTTGACGGAGAGATTATCGATGCAGCTCTGCAACACCGTTTCAACTCGTACCTTAGACAAGACTGCAAGGAATTTCAAACTCAACCTATAAACATCTTTCGACAGCTGTTAGCATCTCATCCTGAAGACAGATTAACTTTTAAGGGGGGGTGATTTTTTCCGCAAATTTTTTTTTGTCCATGGGGTGGGCAGGATTTTTTCCCCTTCTATTGCTATACATATTTTGGGCTCATTTGCATGCAATTTTTTTCTTTAAAATGAAGCGTGCAGGAAATTATTTTTCAAAACCATCCCCCCCCCCCCACCACCATCACCTCAAAAGTCAAATGTCCACCCCTTAGTCGAGTCACTAGCGGAGGAAGAGAGGCTCATTGATCAGGAAGTTGGAATTGAATGTCGACTGAATTCAAATCCTACTTTAGCTTTGTCTGAATTTTTTTTTGGGTGATCCTTGAATCAAATTCACCACGTTTGTAAATAGTCAACTGATTTGCCACCAACGAGTTAAGGGCTCTTAATTGCGTCGTGTGTGTATCAGGCTCAGAGATAATAGCTTCTTAGCTACTCCAAAAATATCAGTTTAATGAGTATGTTATTACCTTTACTATCTATAATCAGTACATAAATGTTTTAGAATTGGAACAACAAATTTTCCTGATTTGTGTAGATTAAAATAACGCTATATTAACTTATAACTATTTAATTTTTTTTTCTTTTTGTGAGAAAGTAACACTTTGTGATATATTAAAGAAATATAATTTATTCAGTTAGCCGTTCTTCTGCTGTTGCAGGTTCTAAAACTGCTTATCTGCTATGGAAGAGAATGCTTTTAACACTTTCAGTCCAAGCCAATTTATCATCATCTATCTTCTCCTTACAATATCAATACAAAGTTAGATATTTTGTTAGGAGAAATAAGGAGCTGATCGCACACAGCAGTCTCTCTAAGATGAATTACATTTTTCTCCCAACTTGTTTAGAAGGAAAATATGGAGCCAGGTTAAGAGAACTTAGCAACACATCACATGTTGTGTTTGGGGCTGAAAGGGTTAAGGGTAAAAGCGGTTAATTTCAATTTTATTTATTCCATATTCCATTGCTATGTCGGATCAAATATTCCCACTTTGTTATCCACTATTCTGGGGGGTGTTCACATTAACCCTTTCAACCTCAAACACAACATGTGATGTGTTGCTAAGTTCTCTTAACCTTGCTCGATACTTTCCTTCTAAACAAGTTGGGAGAAATATGTAATTCATCTTAGAGAGACTGCTGAGACTGCTGCATGCGATCAGCTCCTTATTTCTTCTAACAAAACATCTGACTTTGTATTGATATTGTAAAGAGAAGATAGATGCTGATAAATTGGCTTGGGCTAAAAGGGTTAAATCGAGATTTTAAAATCAAACGACTAAACAAGCATTTACAGGCCTTTTACTAAATTTATTTTCTTGTTCAAAGCTTGATACTACGTATCTTTTTCAGTTTCGCTCTGCTCTTGGCATTCCTGGAAATGTTTTTTTTTTTGTATAACTCCTGGAAAACTCCTTGAATTTTTCTATTAATGCGTATCGCAGCATGTTAGAGCAACACTGTATGCACACTCGGAGTGCCCCGGAATTTCGGCTTTTACTTCGTGTAGAGGACACACAAATTTGAACCAATTAAAAGAAAGGTAAAATTCACCCAAACCTTGTTTCAACCAATCAAAGACCTTGTTTATTTGTGTGTCCTCTACACGAAGTAAGAGCGCGAATTTTTTCGGTACTTGGCGTAGCTACGAAGTTCGCGCCAAAATATTAAGAAAAACCTTTGCACTTTGGCTTCATGATCCGCTTGTTGTAGAACAAAATTTAAATGAAATCTCAAACTCTGGTTCCTGGATTTTTTTTTTGTTTATATCCTTGACAAATCCTGGAATTTTAAAATCCTTTAGTAGAACAAACTCTGCTTTTGGGAACAAGAAATGTTCCCCATTCCTTAAATTTTTAACCAAAGTACTCCATGTTCCTTAGAGTTTTTCAGTCGATAATTAGTATTAGGATTCCACTTCTACCCCTGATCTCTCTAATTTTGCGCAGTGTCCATTACTGAATATTGTAGCTGGTTTGGTTCCAGATTGTCATCTGGGATAGACGTAATCTGTTGTGTCATTCCAAACAATTTATTGCGACTGCAAGTTGTTTGCTAATTGCCCATCAGCGAGACTTAAAAACACGCCCCACTGGGGGCCAGCTAAATATCCTGGAGCCATTCATAGGTGGTAGATTTCCCTTCAGCTTATTCCCTTTGAGAAATGTTGTTCGCGGATTTTCGTGGCCACAAGCCGCACACTTGCAGTGGTGTAGATACACTCAATAAACGGACTTTCACCAACAGTCGAGAGCGTTGGAGGCAATATCATGTTAATATTGCCTTTGCTGAGCTTCGTAAACTACTGCCAACTTACCCTGTTGATAAGAAAATGTCGAAACGTGAAATACTGCGCTCAACCATGAGGTACATAAGATTTTTGGATGTTGTTCTTAAGGAACTTGAGCGCCCTCAAGAATCTTCAAGGAAGGATTTTTTTCAAAACCCAAGTTTTAGATCGACATGTTCCAATGGAGATTCTCTTTCCTCTGCGCTCAAACTAGACAGCATTTCAGTTGATGACCTGACGCCGGAAATTGAGTTTGACGATTATTATTTAGAACAAGAAAAGGATTTTGAAAGAACAAATGCATTTCACAAGAAAAAAAAATCAACATGAACTCTGTTAATAATTGTATTATTTTTATGTTTGCGTAAATTTAACCTACTTCAGTGTCTGACTGTCACAGTTGTGAATGTACCAAACTGTCTTACACTTGTAGATGAAGCAAAACAAATGGTATATCGATAGGTTTTCCGACACGTTGCAGGTCAACAAAATCATCTCTTCTAGGTCAGTACATTAATGCAAGCCTTTGGATAAGTTTTTATTAGGGAACTTACAAAGAAGTCAGTAAAGGAACTATAAAAAGGACAAATCTTATGGAAAGCTTTGAATTCTGCTCTAATTAAACAGCAAAGTGATAAAAGAAAAAGAACCTAACAAGTCTAGAACAGACTTTAGCCGGAGGCATCAAGTGACTTGCAATTATCAGGGAACAACTGTAAATAAACAAAAATATTTACCTTGACGTTTTTTATCTATATGAGAAAAACTATACTCATCACCCTTTTTATATATATACACAAAACTGTCGAAGCTGTATTTTTATTTTGTCGACTTCGTCGTCTATCTGTCTTTCTCGTTTACGAAAAATGATTTTACAGGGATTATCAGCTAAAGAAAAAACTCCAGACAAATATGCTTTCTATTTAGTATTTGTTTTGTTTATGAAAATTTCTTATAGTTTTACACGAAACCTAAATCTCAAAATTTTCAGATTTCAATGAACATACAGTAAAATGTCGAGACAGTGTCAGTATGAGGTGTGCAACGAAATTGCCGAAGCATACTTAAAACTACAAGTCCAGCGAAATCGTTTACTTTATCTTGAGAGTAAACCAATTTATTTGTAATAGAAACCATCAAACAGAGATAAAGAACTTTGAAACAAGAAGAGACCAAAAAGAAACGAACGTGATCCCATTGCGAGCGAATCATTCATTTGGTGAATGCAGGAAGAAACGATTTTATATGTTAAACGTTGTGTAATTGCAGTGATTTTACTTCCCAAAACTTAAAGTGAATCCTTTGCAAAGGTGGAAATAAAACGTTCAATACGAAAGGAAAAAACAAAATTCTTGTAATGTTTTTTGTTATTATTGATTGAAAGGGCTAAATGACTGCATTTCAATTCTTTAAAAAATTAAATGTATTTGTTAATTTTACGTAAGTTGAAAACGCGAATCCGATATTTTGTGTTTAGCAGTTAGATCAGTCTTGTTTTTTTAAAAAAGAAGAATAGATCAGAATGAGGACCTAATTTTGGTAAATGGGTGAAAAGTGCACTTGCTTTAGTTTAGAAGGTTTGAAATGAAAATCTTAGTGTAAAATCTTTGTGGCGTTTTTCAAATGCAGTGCAGATTAGCCGAGTTGAGTATTTGACGTTTATACACTCCTCTGGAAATTTTTCTTTTGGATGAGTTAATTTTGAATTGTTTTAAAAAAATAACAGCCAAAACATAAATAACAAAATCCGAACTGAAAACCGCAAGAAACATATGGAAACCACATTTGGCCAAAGTAGGTGTCATTGGAATGCTGTTTTAACATCGTATAAATAGCTATAATCAAGCAAAAATCAACATCAGTGTTGCAATTTAGGTATTGAATCAAACTCATGGATGCTTTCAATATCTTTTTTCAGCAATCCTCAACAAAGAGAGAATGAAGGAGGTTTTCAAGTTGAATGGCAAAATTAATTTAGGAAAAGCTGAGAACACTTTGTGGCAGCGTACTCGTGGGAACACAGATGAGAGTCTGATAACCTTTCTAAGCACAAAAAATGCCTATTTAGTTTATCAGTTCATTAATCTTTTTCATAGACATTCTCATTACAGACAAATTATACACTTGGGCACATTCGACATGCAATCTTCTTTGGCTCTACGTTCTACCGCAGTTTTATATGGAAATGGCAGAGAATGCAAATAAAGCTCAATTTTATCTAAAACGTTAAGTGAAAATCGAGTTGTTAATGCGTTCTTAAGTTGACTCGTGCCGGGAAGTGTGCAAAACTTCAGGTCTTTGTCCCTCCGGCAAATATCTAATCATCAATTCCGTTAAATGCAGACAAACTGTTTCTTGTGTCTAAAACGAGAGCTTTTTTTTGGCTTCAGCATGACGCTATGTACATATGGTTACCAGATGTGGCTATCTGGACTGTGTTTGTGGTTTGAAAGTCTAACAATATCATACGAGATTTTATTGACAAATACTTTGAAGCCAGCGTATTTTTTCTCACGCGAAGACGATATAGGATCATTTTTAAACAAGATTTTAATTGCTTGATTGAAGGCAAAGAAAACAGTCAGTTTGTTTTTAAAGTTTGATAAAATCGATTAAGATCGTTAGGATTAAAAATCATTCATTATGTTTGTTTTTTTTTTAGTTTCGGCCAGAGTTGATAGTTTTTCGATCCAAATTGATTACATTTTTTATAGATATTTCAAACTCCATCTGTCAGTCAAACCTTAATAGTATAGTTTGCGTTCCAAAATTTAATTCAAACAAACAAATATTCACAACCTCGTGTTTTGATTATCCCACGCGATGTTCCAGAGCAAATATACATGCAGGAACAAAAATGAAATTTTATGTTTAATTTTTTTAACTAGAAAAATTTCATTTGAAATTGCATGGCCCGGCCGGCATTTGTCGTGTAATACCGGGCTGTGGTTCTGTTTTTAGCTCCTGGATGGATGGCTGTTCTTGTCCTACGTACTTACCCCGGAAATGAAGTTCTTTTTTTAAAAGTTCTTGATGGTTATATTGCATCAACAGAAATTTTTATGGTCGCTCTCCAGTCCTTTTTCTCCGTTCTAACGAGAAATTTTTGGACGTTTTTTAATACATTTTTTCCCAGGAGTTCTTGGACCACTTGCACTATCTTCCTAATTAACATTGGCACACTTGAAGTCGATTGAGTGTCATTTTCGAATTTGGGTTTATTTTCCTTTTATAGCGTTTTGTTTTCCGTTTCTATACAAGTCTGATAAACAACTTTAATCTGTTGTGTTGATGTAGATGGAAATTTGAAGTATTGTTACTCATAAGTGAAGAGCAGAGATTTGTATGAGATAGACTTAAAAGTTTGGAATCAAAATAGCTATCTTCGATACTGAACTTTTGAAGATATGAAGTGTCTGCGAGGATGACTCTCATGAAGTATCAGCAAAAGCAATTCGTCGAGTTATAACCTACTAAAACCATAAAAATAACAAACCCTCAAACAGAATTTTGATTGTACGGTAAACGAATTTACATTTGCTATGTCGAGATTAGAATCAACTTGACAAATTACTCTCATAATTCCTGCTAGATTCATTTCAATTAGTGTTGTATTAAGGAATTAAAGTTATCACATTGTCGCATCTTTATTTGAAATAAATCCTTTCGTGTGGCGGCCGCCAAAATGTCGAGAGAGTTAAAGCAAGTACAAAGTGACGAGGGATGGGGTTTGACTTTGCAAGCCGACGAATTTCGGTATCGTGTTTATTTAGTGTTTGTTGTCGTGACCGATTCTATTTCTGCGTATTTTCAAAATCCCTTGCACTGAAAGCTGTTTCTAATTTGGTTAAAGCAGCATTAATTTTCTTCTGTGAATGAGATAAAATCTAGCAATCAATGAATTCTATGAATTTTCTATGCCTAATGATTTATACAGTTGTAAACTTCTATTAAAACCATACTAACATTTAGTTTATCTAAGGTAAATACACACTCGATTATGACATAAGGGTTTTAAGAGTTAGTCCAATTTCAAAGCTTAGTGGTTTGAGTGCAGATAATGAATGAAGATGAAATAAAACCGTACAAGGGTTTTTAGAAAGTGATACGGATCGTTCATTTTTATATTACCAAGTTAAAAAAAAATGGTTAGCGTCCTTTTTTCAGAAATTTTGTGGTCGGAAGGGAGTTTTTTTTTTAGTTTTTGACTTGGAAGTTTTGATGCAACCTCGTTCCCAGGGCTTTTCCCTAGAGTTGGGACCCCCAACTCCAGGGAAAAGCCCTGGGAACGAGGTTGGTTTTGATGCTAAACAGTTTTATCGTTATTGCATCCAAGTGTTCAGGCACACCATATCATACATAAACATCATAATAGTATTTACTATAGTTTGAAGACTAAAAATTCTTATCGGATTTGGTCAGTTTTCGGACAATAATTCAGACTTCTAATACGTTTTGCAAACGCAAAATAGTATTAAAACATTTTTAAAGAAAAACTATGAAAATAAAAAATAAATTGGGTCGGGCGCTTTTTTAATGGTCGGGCGGGGACGCTAACCAATTTTTTTTTTTTATTTGACCTAATTCATTATTTGCTGAAAATCATTATTTTAGTAAGTATATTGATTTAATCAACCAGGATACTCCCTCTCCTACCCCCCCCGACTATCTACCCCCAAACACACACAAACACAACTACATCAAGTTGTTTATGAGCTTGTTTTTCTTAAGCCTTTTACAACCAGTATTCATGTACAAATCCCTGTGCTATTAAACAAAATCAATGGAGAAAATGAAAATGCTAGTACTTTTTAGCGTCGCGGTCTGGCAGGTCAAGTCGCCATTTTGTTTATCATTTGCATTCGCAAAGACTTCCGGGATTGAAAACCGCGAGAGCCTGGTACTTCTCACTCATACAATCCTTTTCGACCCACATATCCATCTCAAATGGTCGTCTTTGGGTGGATCACATGTACTCAGTAAAAATTCTTGGCAATATTTCCTTACTGATGCGTTTTTTTAAAACTTATTTTGTAAATATTTTATATTTTTTGAGTAAATGATGAAATTTTGAAAAATAATGAAATTTTTCGTCCGGGTCATCAAACTAGAACGGGCAGTTGACGGTATTCTACTATTTTCATTTTTATGGCTTAAAGGGAACCTCCATTGCAAACATTCTAAAAGTAAATTGAAAACCTCTCTTAGCATATGTCTATTTTTTACTGCAAACTGATAATTACACATATTAGGGTAAAAGCGGACTAATTTGATTTGAACATTTTTTTTGTGTGCGCGCGGCCATCTTGAATGTGACGCAACTTGGTTGCAGCACCAGTCCTTTTACTCATTGTTTCCCATTGTATCAATTTAGAGGAGAGACTGGCACTACAGTAACTTACGTCACTTCCAAGATGGCCGCGCGCACATAAAAAAAATGCTCAACTCAAATTAGTCCGCTTTTACCCAAATATGTATAACTAGTAGAAGCTACCGCTAAGTGCCAACGAGCACTGAAATATAGGAACGTATAGATGAATAACCACGAAACAACAATTCCGCCGGTATACGTTGGATCAATTGAAATTGATCGAATTGGTCTCACGGAGTTTTAAAATAAATACAAAAGAATAGCCAATACAACGTAGAATTTTCATAAAATGATAACGATTGTATTTCAGTTCCATACCTGATGAAGGCTAGTATGGCTAGCCGAAATATTGTGCTATAAA